>WEIU01013383.1:512000-553923 GCA_013389925.1 Aegithalos caudatus | reverse complement strand
CCCGGGAGCCGGGCTCGGTGTCCCCTCGGGGCTCTGCTGTCCCTGCCCCTGGAGCCTGGCTCGGTGGCATTTGTCACCCAGAGCCCAGCCGGGAGAGGGAACAAGGAGGAGAGCATCGCCAATCTCTGCTCCCCCCCCTGTTTGTCCTGGTTATCAGACTGGAAAAGATCACCAATTACCCTCTTCCCAACCACCACCGCTCCTGCCAACAAAAGATGAAAAGCACATTTATTTCTCTTAAGTGAGATCTTTTTGTGACACATAAGGACCCTTGTATACATGACAATTACTTGTAAAAAATGTCTCTCTGTCTACAGCACATCTGTAAATGGATTTAAGCCCATATAAAGGATGTAAAAATGGCAATAACCGCCCCAGTGCAGCTCCCTGGAAGCTCTCAATGGTGTTTTTTTCACATATATAAAAGCCAACACAGAACAAAAAGGCCTGTCAGCAAAGACAGGTAGGCTCTCCTTTCCACACCTAACTAGGGAAACTTAATTTTATTTATTTTTATTGACAATTTCAACAACTATTTCTCAATCATAAAAGTAAAAAGCACAGGCTCAGCTAGTCAGCCCATCATTTCTATTTAGCTCTTCATTTGTGCGAGGAACTCTTTGGAGATGCAATATCTTGTTTGCAGAGACACCCTAGTGGCAACACGACATTACTCAAACCACCAAGTGGGGCTTGTACACACATTGCAGCCTCCTCCACCTCCAGCACCTTTATGAATCTCCCCTTTGCACCCTGGAGATCCCCTGCACCCCCATGTCCCCAGCCTCCCCCATTACTGCCAACTCCTGCCTGTGACATTTGGGGAACATGAGCAGAACTTGGTTTAAAAACAAATGCTCTCATTGCCCAGCAGGTGATTATTGACCATTGCATTTTTAAATTATTATTATTTTAGTTTTTAGGGTTTTTTTTGTTTGTTTGTTTTTTACAGATGCCCCCTGGGGTTCTGTCTGGAGGATTTATCCATTCCTGAATTACAGATCTGACACTCATCCTTGCCTAGCCCAGAGGTTTCTGAATCCCAGGTTTCACAAGGAGTCATAGGATGCATGGAGGAATCCATTAGGATTTCCCAGTTGAGCAGATCCCAGCAGAGTTGTTGGAAGCTGAGCATCAAATATGGATTTGTGGGATCACTCTGGCTTTGGGTGCAAATGTCCCATTGCAAGGCCAGTGATGTGCTTGGTCCCTTCTCCCCCTACATGGGTGGGTTCAGCAGTGACCCCAGTGCAGGGGGATCCCTGTCCCATCACAGCCACTCCTTTCACTCCAAGGAAGCCAGTTCCCATCCCTAATTTTAAAGCAGGGACATGGAGGGTGGAAAGGACACACTGCCCATGGGCAAGGCTTGTGTTGCCTTCCTGGAGCAAGTGTGCTGGGCCATGGGGGGTGATAAACCTGGGTTGTGCCCCCTGTGCTGCCACACAGAACCCATCCAGGCTCCTGTTTGTGTTCCTACCCGTGGGGGGTGATAAAACCTGGGCTGTGCCCCCTGTGCTGTCACACAGAACCCATCCAGACCCCTGTTTGTGTTCCTATTCACAGGGGATGATAAAACCTGGGCTGTGCCCCCTGTGCTGTCACACAGAACCCACCCAGACCCCTGTTTGTGTTCCTATCCACAGGGGATGATAAAACCCAGGCTGTGCCCCCTGTGCTGTCACACAGAACCCACCCAGACCCCTGTGTGCACTCCTAAGCACAGGGGATGATAAAACCCAGGCTGTGCCCCCTGTGCTGTCACACAGAACTCATCCAGACCCCTGTTTGTGTTCCTATTCACAGGGGATGATAAAACCCAGGCTGTGCCCCCTGTGCTGTCACACAGAACCCCCCCAGACCCCTGTGTGCCCTCCTACCCCAGCAGCAGCTCTGGTGTCAGGTGTCTGCCAGCCAAAGGCTCCCCTCTCCGTGGCACGCTGTGAAAAGCATATGCAATGAGACTGCACCTTCTGTTCACACTCTGTCAGTAATCCTGGGCAGGCAGGTTTGCTGTTAACCTTCCTGATGGAAACTCTGCTCAATGGCTCGCTGGCTTTGCCTCAGTTCAGTATTATCTGCAAAGATGCAGACTGTTGATTTGTGGGCATCTTCTAAAGTGAGCGCTGCAGAGGCTCAAAAGGGAGGATGCAGCCTTAGAGCAGCAGGAGGAAGGTGGTTCCTGGCCCAAACACAGGCCAAGACAGTTATATATAATTCCTACAGAAGAAAAAACTTGCTTTAGCTGGTTTGGGGAGAGGGAAAAGAAGAACTTGTCACAGCTTAATTACAAATTTACTTCTTTCTCTTTCCTCTCTTGCCATCCCTGCCCCTCACCCCCTGATAAAATGAGGGTAAAAAGCCCTGCAAATGGCAATATCCAATATTCATTAGTGGCTTGTGAGAGAGACAGAGAGACACAACTCATTACTGGGTTCTTCACCTTTACCCTTGACAATGGTTATTTACATAATAACCTGACCCTTAGGTTACTCTTCATTAACAAACACATGTGCAAACATAGAAGCAGCTGGCTACAACTCATAAATATATATTGTTAACCTTGGCTTAGAAGACTTACTTTCACTTACTAAAGAAAAAAAAAAGAGAAAAGGGGACATTATTTTGCATAGCCATTATGTTATAACCCCGGTAATGGTACAATGAGCCAGAGGCTGCTGTGTCTGAGCTTGCAGGACACAGCACCAGGGCTCCTGCTGCTCCTCACATCCTCTCCCCAGCAGATTTGCAAACCAGCTTGTGTCTTATCCCTGTCTGGAGCATCTCCCCCTGCCCTGTGGGCTCTGACCCAGCTGGGGGATGAAGAAGAGATCACTGGCACTGAGAGGGGAGTTAATCCAACTCTCCCATTCTCCAAACCATCTCATGATGCCTGCTGAGCTAGGCCATGGTGGGATGGAGTGCCAAGAGGGGCTGAAGTAGGACAGGGCCTCTCCAGATTGAGTCCAGCCAAGATGAACTGTGCCATTTAACCCTCTGAGCAAGAGTTTCAGGTTCCACATGGAAATATTCCTGTGCAAAATCTTGCAGACTGGGATTTAGAGCTTTCCTTCATCTTTGTGAAGGCATCTGAAACAGCTTCTGAGCCTTCCTTTCCTTCATCTTGCTCTTGGGGCCAACCTCCCTAACTCAGGGGTCCTGTACCATATTCTCCAAATGCCAGCCCCATGACTTTGGTTCAGGCAGAGGTTTGTGATTTTCCAGGGAATACTGGAGTGGCCACAGGTGAGACAGTCACCCCCAGAAGCACAAAGCACCACCAACACCACACATGGAGAGCAGCTTTCATTTCAGCCATGGCTTCACACACATCTGGTCAGAAGGTGCCACGCAGAGGACTTGTCCCTTTCCCTGGTGTCCCTGTCTGCAGGATGTGACCACAGGAATGTGGTGCTCAGGCTGTACCAGCCAGCCAAGAATCAAACACAAAGGTCTGTGCTTGTTTTTAACAGCAGGAGTTGCTCAGAGGAGCACATCCTTGTCACCCTGCATGTGCAGGTGTCACAGCAGATCTGTAGGACCAGGGGTGCTCACTCTGCTCCTGACAGAGGCCAGCTGGGACCTCACCACCAGCAGCAGCTCCCTGGAGACACAGGGTGGGCTCCCTGTGCCCCCTGGGATCACCCTGAGCTTCAGCTGTGATAGTCACTCTCTTCAAGCCTTGCCCAGTCCCAGCTCAGGTGCCAGGACACATTTTAGAGGCTGTGAGTGAGGAGAGCAGCAGCTGTGGGTCTGCCTGGAGTCTGACATTTGGGAAACAAAGGAATTGCTTACTGAGAACTTCCATGAGGATAAGGTGCCATTGGAACAGAAGTACATCTACTGTTTACAGAGTACAAATGTTAATTGTGTTTACAAATCCAAACCTGAAATTAACAACTCAATGTTTGCAAAATCTCCCAGGAAAGGCAAACCCTCCTGTTCCAGGCACTCTGTATTATCCAGCACAAACCACTCCGAAGCCTCTTTACCTATTCACTCAGTATTTCTAAACCAATTACTAGCTCAGAGTTTGCAAAGCAGGCTGACACTTGGGGTTTCAGACAGGGACTTCCTTCAGTCCCACTACCAATCCAACTATGTTTTAATTTAGTGAAGAGGGAAAGCATATAATTTTTTAGCTCCGGGGAAGCCAGAGGCAATCACAAATATCCCTTGAGCTGAGTCAAATTCTTCAGTTTAAAGAAGCAGCCCATTCTATTGCAATAATTGGACTTTAGTGTCCCTTTCATTTAAAGGAACAATGGCTGATCTGGAGAGCTGGTGGCTTGGACAGCAGGCACCTCACCTTTGGGACCTGAGCCACAGACCTGACTGTAATTGGGTGAACCCAGAATAGCAAGTGCCCTACTTGCATGGAAATAATAATAATAACAACAACAATAATAATAGTGAGGATGATGATGATGGAGAGGATGAGCACACCAAAGATGCCCCCACAGCTGGGTGTTTGTCTGTCAGGGACCCAGCATTTGGATGATGCTACACCAAGACAGACCTTGGAGAAAGCCTCAGGCTGATGAAGAAGAGGTGGATGGAGGCTGGAGTTTTTGGGAAGGCTCTGACAGCAGCCAAGCCTGACACTTAACCCCACACAACACCTCTGCACCTCTCCAGAGCCAAAAGGAAAACATCTCCAGGAAGAAGTGGCCGAGTGAGATGTCCTTGGAGGGTGAATGAGCAGAGGGGAACTGCTGTTCTGAGAAAAGCCTGAGAACTCTCATTAGGGTGGAAAACTCCAGAAATTAAACCTCTTGCAATATCAGGCTGATCTCCAGAACGAAAGACTCAACCACCCCACCAAGCAAGGAGCCCCACAACCCCTGCACACCCCACCTCCCTTTAGCAGAGGCATTAATTACCCCCAGAACAGTGATTAGAGAGGTCTGGCCCCATCCCTACCAGGGAGGGCATGGCAGCTCTCCCCAGCCTGCACCAACCAAACCCCACTTCCCCCCTGCGCCCAGCAAATGTCAGCCCAATATCAGATGTGGCAGTGGCACTTATAAATCCGAGTTAGAAAATGCCATCATGTATTTTTAATCCAATCGCCTCGTCACCGCATAATAAAATGAAAGGATTGCCGAGTTTGACTGGCATTTGTAAGTAGCATGTGAAAGGGGCTAATAGAGGGAGAAAATTAGCTGCATTTATCATCTTAACTACATTCATATTACACTCACGATCCAATTGTTTAAAAATTGGGCTTTTAGAGCAGGTCCTTTTGAAAGTTTAAGCATTCCAAACAACCGCGATTTATTCTCAGAACAAACATTACCTTAGAAAAGATTTATTCTGTAGCTTTTGTGAATTGTAAGAGGGGTGGACTTTGTTCAGTGGGTTTCTGGTAAGTGCAGTCGGCACCAAAGACAGTCAAAACACAGGATTTGTGTTCTTCACCGAGCGCTGATGTTTGGAGGAGAAAAAGTGTAATTGGAACCCATTTAATATTTGAAAAAAAAAAAATCCTACAGAATCTTCCCTCTGAAATAGCCCCGAGTTTAACAAAATTTCCAAAATATTCAAAAGCTGAGGTGAGAGGTTTTCTTAAATTTTGTTCTACCATTTTTCTATTACAATTTTACATTACTGCTTAGCACTGAAGTAGTGGCAGCAAGTGGTTTTGATGACATTACAATGTAAGGCTTGAAACCCCATAGTATTTTTGCTTTTTAAATCAGCCAGATTATCTGTTACTCAGCCCTGACTGAAATCTATGATCTAATTCTTTGAGATTCCCATTTGCAATGTAATCAAAAAGTCATAATTGAAAGAAAACAACATGAAAATCAGGAGAATGAAAGCACTCACCAAACTCACTCTCATACAGCTGAGCAAACCTGACCTAGACATGTAGATATTTCAAATAGTACTAAATATTTTTACCCCATAATTGAGTAAACAATTAAAAACATTAGCAAAATATCTAGTTTTGGGTCATACTGCAATAAGTCAGAGGTTGTTCAATGTGCTCTCATGACATAAATATATATATATAAAACCATTCTGTGGCTCTGTGTGAAGTTAACCTCCACAAAATGTCATGATTTGCTAAACTAATGCTTTGTGTCACAGAATTTTTGCACACTGGAAAAAAAAAATTAAATTCTATTTTTTTACTAAGCCAAAACAATGCAAATTTGAAATTAAGGAAATTAAAGGTTCCCCAAGATTCCTTGCAGGTGTTTGTGCAAAGCTCCTGCAGCCTGTGCTGGGCTCCACGTGCAGCTGCAGGACCTGGCTCCCACACCTGAGTTCCCTGTGGCCCAGCAATAGCATGAACATACAGAAAATCTCCTGCTTCCACAGGAAATTTCCACTCCTGGAGTCCTGCCTGCTGTTCTCCCATCACAGTCCCCATGGCAGTTTCCTCCCCAGTTAGTTCTTATCAGTCCTTTTGGTCTCAGGGTGACCTGAGAATTTATTCTGCTGCTGAGACTGACAGCAGGAGCTTCAGGAGCCAAAGTTTTCCTGCCCACTCTGCTGAAGTGAACTCTAGGGAGGTGAGCGTTCATTTTGTCCGGGAATGGTCCTGGAAAATCTGGCATTTCAGTCAGCTGACAGTCAGGTGCACCCTGACAGGGACCTGGGTGCTTGAGAACATCTCACAGAGTCTTCTGCAAAACTTGGGGTCTCACCAGTGTGATGGCACCTGGGGGTGTGGAGACAAAATCCTCCAGCAGTTACAGCATGGCTGGCACAGGGTCACCCTCCTGACGTCCCTCTCTCCTCTGATGTCCCCCTACCTCCCTCTGATATCCTCCTACCTCCCTCTGATATCCCCCTACCTCCCTCTGATATCCTCCTACCTCCCTCTGATTTCCCTCTCTCCTGTGATATTCACCTACCTCCTTCTGATATCCCTCTCCCCTCTGATGTCCCCCTCCCCTCTGGTGTCCACCTTTTTCCCCTCTGATGTCCCTCTCCCCCGTGATGCTGTGGGTCACTCACTCCCTCTGTGACCAGCATCCCCTTTTCTCAGGGACATGGAGCAGAGGAATGCACTAAAGGTGTCAAGAGAGCTTAGAGGAGGATAAACCCCAAGAAAAATTCAGGAAATAAGCCACTGGGCTGAGGACTGAAGCTCAGGGCCCTCGTCAGACAGGAATGCCCCTTCCTACTGGAGAAGGTGGCAAAGAGCCCCTTCATTCCTCCTGCTCGTTTCTGGTGGAACACCCAATCCCCAAGGCCAGCTGTTGCCTCTCCTTCCAACCTGACCGCTGGAATAAATCCCCACCTGCCGCTGCAGCAGCTCCCTTTGCTTCCCCCTGCCCCAAACACGGCTTTGCAGCCTTTCCTTCCCTCTGGAGGCTCGGGGTGTTCCCTGGTGCAGCCCCGACGATGGAAATGTGCAATTATCCCGGCCTCATCCCCGCTCGCATCCATCCCCCCGCAGCCGAGCTCCGGCGATAGAGATGTCGCTGGCAAGGCGAAGCATTTCCGAGCGGCTTGCTGGGAGGAGTCCCTGACCCACTCGGTAATTACTCATGCTAACAGCTTAACTAACATGCAAATTCCTCTGCTGACTGACAGGTAAACAGAGANGGGGGAAGAGGAGGGGGCAGAGTGACATAGATGTAAAAGCTCGTGTCAAATTCCAGATCTAACGCGGCTTCAAAGTGCGACATGATTCATTAGCCTTATTTCATGCCTAGGATAACAAAGTTGTGGTTGCTGTGTTAATTGAGGAGGGAGGAGCGGGAGAGACTCGCTGGCACAGCAGCGCCGGGGCCACCCCTGTCGCAGGGATGCTGGGCACCGTGACTGGCACCTGGGCGGGAGTTCCTCTGGCTTTGAAGGAAGGGGACCTCTCTCATCTTCTGCCAGATCCAAGCAGCATGCTGGAGAGGCTGGAAGATGCTCCAGAGGCTGTTTCTCTTCCAGCATCCTCCACCCCTCCCGGCAGCAGCCAACGCTGCTCTGCTGCTTGAAAGCGGCGAAAAGAGGAGGCAGCAAAAGAAAATCATCTCAAACTCTTGCCATGCCGATCCCTGGAGCTCTCTTTATCCTTCCCTGTGTCCGTCAGCTCTCCCCTCCCTCTGTGTTTTAACACCCCGGGCGCTGTGGCCGATCCCAGGCTGATAAAACAAGCCCAGCTCTGGGTTAGATGCAGAGGCTGAGGCAGCACTGGGGCTTATGGCAGAGGAGGTGAAAGGGAGGAAATTGCAAACCTGAATTTAAGTCATGCTTTAGAGTGATCTAACACAGCCACTAAGCCCGACAGCTCCCTCATTTCCTGCTCCTCGCAGAGTTTCTGCCCTGAGGTTTGTTGATGCTGGCTCGTGTCCAAGAACCTGAAGAAAAAGTACAAATCCTCCTGTGCCACGGTGCAGCACAGCCTCCAAAGGCTAACAGGGGTGGGAAAGAGTCAGGCAGGGGAGACCACTTCCATCAGCATCCTTAAAATATGGGGGGAACCCAGAGCAGGACAGGACCTCTCACACAAATCCCACCGTGGTGCCTGGCTGCCCAGCACTAACTCAGGTCTGTGGTGGAGGACGAGGAGCAGGATGAGGATGATTTTATTCTTGCTGACATTGTGCAGGGGCTGGAGATAGCACAGGCCAGGTGCTGTGGATCTGAGTGACCACAGTGACCCCCCCTGAGCCTTCTCCAACCTTCCCACCCATGTGCTGAGCTCAGGCTTCAACAGAGGAGGGAAAATAAGGGGCTTGCTCAGGGCTGCACAGCTCAGAGCCCCATATCCCAGCCCTGTGAGACCCCGAGATAACAAACTGCAACTTAAAGATGACTTAAAGGAGAAAACATCCAATAGCAGGAGAACATGAAAACAATCCCAAACTTCAGCTACTACCTGCAGAGGAAAGGGGCATCCAAGCAGCAGCCAGTGGGATGGAGCCAAGCAATGGGGGACATTCCCACTCCATGGGGGCTGAGGAGAAGCTCTCCAGAGGGGCTGGTGGGCTCAGGGGTGCATGGCACTGTCACAAACCACCAGCCTCATCTACCATCCCTGCAGGGATTTCAGAGATGTGTGATGTGGCACCTGTGACACGGGTTAGTGAAGGGCTCAGTAGTGCTGGGTTGGGTGGTTGGATTCAATGATTTTATGGGGCTTTTCCAACCTGTGCTACGATTCCCTGCTCAGCCAGCCTGCTGCCAGAAGCCCCTGCCAGAGGGCTGGATCACCCCTCCCCACATCCCTCTCCCTGTGTGTTGATTTCTTTTCGAGTGGCTGTCAAAAACCTCTGCCCTACGTGGGGATTTGAGGAGAGGGGAGCGAGCTGCCCCTCTCTCGAGGCTCCTTGCCACAAGCCATCGTCTTCATTTCCATTTTATTTATTTATTTCTTTATTTTGGTGCAAAACCTCCGGTGTCAGCGCTCTGCACAGAGCCTGCTTACAGCTCCAAAAAGCACCTCTATTATTCTCAGGCCATTTGGTAGCAGTTGCCATGGAGATCAAAAGCAAAATGGCATGCAAATCAACACGGCCCCGCGCTCGATAACAACGGGAAAAGGGCAGCCGGATTAAAAAAAAGAAAAAAAAACACCAAAGAAAAAAAAACCCTCTTGAAATGCTTCAACCTGCATTGCTGGCTGTGATTAGATCTAGAAGGCAAGAAAAATACCCTGATGGGTTACACCAAAGGACTGGAAAACACAACTCAGCCGTGGCCTGTGGGGCGACGTCAGTGCGAACCCCCCCACGCACCACAGGCCCCACGTCCACACACCTTAAAGCCCAGCAAATAGTTTGTGATGAGAAATTTATGCAATTTCTGCAGTGATTTGCCCCTCTCTCCTTTTTCCTTCCATGCCATCCGTGCACAGTTAGCAGGTTCCTGGTGTTTATCAGTGGTACCACTGGGCTGGAACCGAGTCCCTGTGCAGGGATGGGTGGCACACGCTGCCATTCCAAGCCTTGCTCTCAGTGCTGGGGGAAGAGGAGCTGCCTTTGCCAGTCCACTCCTGCCCAGGTGAAATGTTTCTCCTGCCAGCAATTCCCCACTGCTCAGGAGCCTGTGGAAAACAAGCTGCAGGCAGGCCAGGCCAATGCACCAAATGTTAAAATCTAGCACCACCCGCCCGTTTGATTCACAACTTCTACCCCGAGGTGTTGCAAGCAACGAGAGGGATGGAGGGGTGTGAATGCAAGCCTTCAGAATCCCCATTTTGGGGTATCCAGAGGCTGGGTACCTTCTGATAAGGGCTCTGCACCAGCAGCAGCCCCTCAGTCCAGGGGCACCCCAGCCCTGCCCAGTGCAGGGGGAGGATGCTCATTTAACAAGCAGCTCCTCAGTATTTTGTTTTCTCCTTATTGTTACGGGCAAACTCGTGCCTTCACACAAATCAACCCTGCTTTGAAGACAGAATTACTCATTTTTCACAGGCCTGCCCACAGCATTACAACTACGCTACTTAGTGCTTCAGAAATATGAATGAATTTATTATCCACCACAACAGGCAGCATTCACACCACAGCCCTTATTTGTGCAGACACAGAACAAAGGCTCGGGAGAGAAAAGCATCAGGGATTTGGGAGGAGGATATTTGGCTTTTTTTCCCAGGTAGGTAGCAGCATTAGACAGCAGTGCACATGCCCAGGGGAGATGTCCTGCCAGCTTCATCCCCAAGCCAAGAGCCCAGCAACCCAAGCCAAAAAAAAGGGAACACATAATTGAGTGCCCATCAGTGGAGAGTTTGGCCAAGGGACTTCAAATGTGTCATGTAAATTTTGATTTTCCAAAGGCTCAAACTTAGAGCAGCCAGTGCTTTTCCACAATGTGTCATGTAAATTTTGATTTTCCAAAGGCTCAAACTTAGAGCAGCCAGTGCTTTTCCACAAAAGTCAGCTCCTGCCATGTTCCAGGAAACTTTTCTAAAATATTTTAGGTGTGTTTATGCCCAAGGACCTCAAAGACTGCTGGATGTGACTGAGCTCCAGCAAAGCAGCTTTGCAAAGGAAAGGCTGATTCCTCCTATTCCAGCTGCAAGATTTGTTTCCTGGAAGAAAACAGTGCAAAGGAGAGGGAAGGATTATGGATACATGAGATCCTAGGAGAGACTGGAATCAAAGCAAAAGGAGAGGAGATGCCTTTAGCTCAAGGAAGAATTCCCACCTACAAGGGGTGGTTGTTGTTCAAGGGGGACAGAGTCACCCATTTCCTATGAATTACCTAAACTTTGCCAAGTGCCATAAATTCCTGCCCTGTTTTAGCAAGCTCTTTATCAAACCCACATGCTCCTCTGGCCTGTGGAAACTATCCTGGGACAAGGCAAACATGCAAAAGTTGCTGCCTTGAAGGCTGGTTGTTTGACTGCTTTTTTTAATACTTTTTTTTTTCTTTTTTTTTAATTTAAAGCCAGACACACTCCTAGCAAGATTCAGGCTCAGACTGTTTCAAACTTTCCCTCCATCCTGCTTTTGGGCCATTAATTTTCAGGCTGCTAAAGCTTTTACAGGTGTGAGTTTGTTCCAAACAGGACATTTGGGACGATTTAGAACCGTGTGTTTCTAATGCAAAAATCCCATCCCTCCACCTTACACGAGCCAGAGAACTTCTCTGTGCAGTGTTGAATAGAAATTATTTCATGGAATCAAAGAAAGTTTCGGTGGGAAGGGCATTTCAGAATCATCTCGTTCCAACCTCCCTACAGAGACACTTTCCATTGGAACAGGTTGCTCCAAGCCCTGTCCAACCTGGCCTTGAACACTTCCAGGGAAAATATTTCTGGGAAAAAATATTTCTCCCTCAGTCATGCTTTCCTCCCCAGTGCCACGGAGCTCTGCTGCTTCCCAGATCCATCTTGTGCCTCCTTGCACCACCCATCCACCCTCCTCAAGGGCATTCTAAAACCCATTCTAAAATGCCTTTGCACCTTCCTAATTACATTTATTCACAGAAATCCAAAGCAGAGGGAAACAGTTGAGTAAAGGTCACATTAATAACCCAGGCTGAAAGTCTGGGGGTGTATATTTTTCATTAGAGACACGTTTGACTGAAGGGGACGGTTCATTTTTGGAGTGACAGAGTTTCTCTGGGAAGCCATCAATACCATCGGACAAATTTAGCTATTTTTCTTGTCACAGCTTGCTGCCTGCTGGAAATCTGCTCCCTTACCAAGAAATGTCAATACCACTGCATGCACTCGAGCTTTTCTGTGGCCAAGGCATCAGAGGAGAGGCATTTCTGCCTCCATCACAGCTATGGAATTCCTGCCAGACTCTATTTCTGCATCCAGTGGGAACTCCTGCAACATCCCACACCCCAGACATCCCAGTGCTGCTGCAGCTCCAGGGAGAGCTTCAGTGGATAAAACTGCCACTTTTCTGGATCACTGCCACCCAAATGATCCCCTGAGGATCACCTCTCAAGGTGTCATGGCCATCCCCAAACTCTGGAATCTTGGTTTTTGTTGTCACCTTTGGGACCACCCAGCCTTGTAAGACAGAGAGCCTCAGGTCAACTGAAGGGACTTGGGTTACAAAAGGTCACTGCAGCTCCATTTTTCCAAGCACAAAACGGCAATAAGATGAGGTTTAGGAACCTATTTATTGGATTTGCATGGCTGATAATGCTGACAGGAACATGATGGCCAGTTCTGCAACACCCCCTACCTAATCCCTTCTGCCACACACTGAGTTTTCCCACACATCTCAAACCTGCAGCTTCCTCAACATCTCCTTTTCCCATTTATTCCCGTTTTTTCCCAAAGCACCTCTTCTTCAAGCCCTCAATGCAGTACCCCTTAAGCCCAGTTCAAAGCTGGGTGACCCTGAGGTGATGGGGAGGTGCCAAAACACAACCAGAGGTGCCAGAGAGCTTCTGGAGGCTGCTTAACCCAGTGGCTACTGCAGGCAGGCAGCTCTGTCACAGCTGTCTGAGCAATCCATTTGCCAATTAACTTCATATACTCAAATCCCTCCTATCCACCAGAAAGGGCAGAGCAAATCCAGGTGAGAGAGAGTGGAGCCTTACAAGACTCCTACGTGTCACACGGCGGAAGAACAAAGGGATGGGAAAGAAATAGATGGGAAAAAAAAATGGTGAAATTCACTACTAATTACCATGAGGTGTCAGGGGGCTCGTTTATACCTTGGCCTGCTGCTCTGCAAGGAGGAAGGGGCAGGTACACCCAGCAGTGGGCACAGGGGGTGGCTTCCTGCAAGGAACTTTTGGGAACTGCTCTGCAGTGGTTCTGGAGGAGACACAGCTGAAATTCCACCACAGACCCCCCCTGGCCCTGCTGGGGACTGGGTGTGCAAAGAGCTGGTGGGTGCTGTGGGTATGAAACCAGACTTTAGGAGTTAAATTTGTTCCTGGAGCCCCCAGAAGGAGGATAAGGTATGAAACCAGACTTTAGGACTTAAATTTGATCCTGGAGCCCCCAGAAGGAGGATATTTGGAAGAAACTGGCCCCTAGAGTGAAATACTTCAGAGTGAAGGAGCAGCTGATGTGACTAAACCCTGTGCTTTTTCCAGCTAAGTCAGTTAATCAAAAAACAACAAACCCCCCCAGCTGAACAACAACAACAACAAAAGGCAAACAAACTGACCAAAACACTTCAAAAAAATTTAAAAGGGAGGTTTTTTTCTTGCTCTTATGCATCTAGACTCTACCATAAGCTGAGCTTGGTTGAGCTCATAGCTCCTGACCCACACAGAAACCCCCAAGAGGCTCTGGCCTCTCATCCCTGCCCAGGGCATGGATGGTTTGGGTCCCCCCCATCACACCTGGGTTTGGTGATGTCCCTGCTGTCCCCCACTGAAGGAAGCATCTCCCTCCTGGAGAAGCCACCAAGAGAGAGCAGCTGGTGCTCTGGGGACACCTGGTGCCACTCATCCCTGGGGTGGACAAACAAGAGCTGCACAAGCATGACCCACCTGCAGAGAAAGGCTGAATGAGCTGGGTTTGGTCTGCAGAAGGCTGAGAGGGGATGGGATAATCCAGGCTCTATAATGAAGCCAGCAGGCAATTGTTTCTCATGTCCTTAGGGGCATCACAGAGTCATCAGCTTAATTTGCAGGAAGGACTTAAAGGAATTAAAATATATATACAGTACAGATTTGCACCTATATGTTAAATATATATATATACTTAGTGCCTTTTCACCTGTATATATTAAGTGTGTAATTAATAAACATAAAGTACTATAATACCTCAGGATGAATAATAAATACATTTAATAAATGTATAATTAATGCATCTTCACATGCACACACACGTACACATAAAGGAAAGCCCTTTCTGTCTGGTGGCTCTGACAAAGTCCCAGAAGCTGCTGGGGAGGGAGGACTGTGGGATTCACTGCTTTGAAGGTTTTTCAGAGCAGGTGGGACAAGAGCATCTCAGCAGTGCCCCCTCTGAGGGCTGAGAGCATCTCTGGAGGAAAATTCTGCTCAGGCAAATTGCAGAGCACTGCCCCATCCCAATTTTCCCCATCCCAGACTGGGGTTTTTGGGGTTTTTTTCTTTTTTTTTTTTTTTTTTTTTTCTTATAAAGAAAAAACCCATACCCCAACAAACCTCAGCAAAGGGTGGCAGTGCCAGGTCATAACATCTGCAGCCAGGTCATCAGGGTTGGACTGGGCAGGGAAAAGCTGTGTATGGTGGAGAGGGCAAACACCTGCCTTGGGTAAAATGAGGAGAGAAACTGACCCAGGGAGGGCTGAGATCACAGCACAGAGCAAAGGTTTTCCTGCAGAGAGCCCCTTGCCAAAGGCATGCAGTGATGGGACAAGGGGTGATGGTTTCACACTGACAGAGGGAAGGTTTAGTGGGACATTGGGCAGGAATTTTTCCCTGTGAGGGTGGGCAGGCCCTGGCACAGGGGGGCCAGAGAAGCTGTGGCTGCCCCTGGATCCCTGGAAGTGTCCAAGGCCAGGCTGGACAGGGCTTGGAGCACCCTGGGATAGTGGAAAGGGGTAAAAATCAGATGATCTGTATGGTCCCTTCCAACCCAAATTATCTCTGATTCTTTGATCTACTGTTGTGGAGCAGCACTGGACATATTCCCTCCCCCAGGCTTCTCTGCAGGGTGAGGAGGAGGAAAATGGGGATGCTGGGGAGAAACAACTTTACATCCCTCCAAGGCAGGACCAAATCCAGCCACAGGGCAGGGGAAGAATCACCAGAAACCACCCAGCAGAGGATGCTTTGTGGGCAGGATTGGGACCAGGAATGGGCTGGAAAGTGAGGAAAATGCTGCTCTGGACTGGGATGACCCTGAAATCCCAGTAAGGGCAGAGAGAAGAGGGAGACAGCAGCTGTCTGCTTCAGGGAGTCATCCTCAGGGTGAAACCAGTCTGCCTGCTCTCCTGAGCCACAGGCAAAGGACCTAATAAAGACTGTCAGCAGCTGATGGGTGACTAAAATAGAGAACAAGATACTGTAAGTGATGGCAGAAAAACACTTCCTCACAGGGCAGCAGGCGTGGAGGGGGGGGGAAGAAAATTTCAGTAAAATATCTCCAACCTATTGGCAAACTGAACAGAAATGAATTAGGAGGATGGCTAAAGCATGGGGCTCATATATAACAGCACAAAGTCCCCTATTTATCAGGAGATGTGACCGATTTGCTGCATGAAGCAGGGACATCTGTCAACTCTATGAGCTGCAATTAGCTGCTACTCTGCCACCCAAAAGAGGTCACAGAAAACTCCAGGTTCTCCCTTCAGAAAGGAAAAACTCCCAGGCTCTGCATTTCCATTAAGAGCAATTGCAAGTTTGGGCTTCAACATGATTGAATGATCTGGAGGAGTGATGGCCTTTGTGGGTGCTGCAGTTTGTCTCGTGGAATACCAATTACAGTCATTTTAGAGACATGACAGCCCCTGCAGCTCAAGGATGCTGGGCTATGCTCAAGGGGGCCATGCTGGGCTTCAGGGGGTGTACAGGACTGGGGTGAGGCTTTTTAAATATGCCTTTCATTGGTTAGTTTCTTAGTTAGTTAGCTTAAAGCAGCACAGTGGAGAGCAGGTGCTGTGGGAGGCTTTGTGCACAGCTCCAGCCCATCCCCTGTGCTGGCCACAGGGCCTCCTGTCCCAGCTCATCCTTCAATTCTGGGGACATCCTATCATGCCCAGTCCCATCCCTGCCAGCACCATCTGGCCTTTACAACCTAAACAGTATCTGCAGCTTGATTTTGTCATCATTTTTATCTTCTGATGATACATTGAGGCCCCTTTTCCCCAACAACACAGGCGGTTTCTGCGCCACAACCGGCAAGAGAATCTCTGACAAATAATTCACACCACAGGTTTCACTTCTGCTCAGGAGGAGCCTGCAAGCTGCAGCTTTCTCAAGCTGAGCTAAATTTTCCCCCTAATAATTTATGCAAATATTGCACAGCCTGGCAGCAGCTCACAAACTACGTGTTGCACCATTCTGAGTGCAGGCAGGGGCCCTGGGATGTTTCTCTGCCTCACACTTGGGAGCTGGTTTCCTGTGCTGATGTTTGTGATCAGACTTTAACCCTCATGTCCTGCAGGTGTTCTGGAGGAGCTGAGGACTTTTGCTGCCTTCCTGCACATTGTGGGTGGGGAAGAATTCTCAGCAAACCCTCAGAGGGACCCAAAAGCAGGCAAAGGGGATCCTTTCCTGTTCTGAACTGTGAATCCATAGAATCACAGAGAGGTTTGGGTTGGAAGACACCTCCAGGACCACCTAGTTCCAACCTCCTGCCATGGGCAGGGACACCTTCCACTAGATCAGGTTGTTCTAACATGACCTTGAATGTTTCCAGGGGTGGGGCAGCTACAGTTTTTCTGGGCAAGAGACCTCAGCACCCTCAGAGGGAAGAGCTGTTGTTCTCTGCTCCTTCCCTTCTCACTCTGTTTTCCTGCCTTTGCTCCTGGTGGCTGGACACTGAGCTCCTGCCCCTCCTGCAGATGGGACTGCATCATCTCCTTCTGTCCTTTCAGGTTACTCAAAGATCAGCTTTACTCTTTGCCTGCCTCCAGCAGGAATCTCTGCAGCATCAGGTTGTTCCAAACTGCAGCAGGGGATGAAGTCATGAGGAGACCACGGAGGGAGGGGAAGGAGAAAGGGAATAAAAAGGTCTCTTGGCTCCTGTGCTGCATCAGGTGGTGCAAACAGATGTGCTGGGGCTGCTGCAGAGCCTGTCCCCCCTCCCACTCCCATCAACCCAGCCCTTGTCTGAGACACCTTTTAAAAGAAGCTCTCGCCACAAATCTTCACTGCGCACATCAGTTATATCAAATTAATTCAATTGAATTAATAACAGTAATTAATTCATGCATATTAGCATAACACCATGCATCATAGATGGAGGCTAATAAATGCAATACTGATTTTCTTAATCGACTTCTTCAGCTGCCATGTGTCTTAGTCAAAGGGATGCTGTGGGGTCTTCCCCTCTTTTCCATATGCAGACAAGAAAAAAGAAAAAGCAACCACAAACACCAAAGGTATTTCTGACTCAGACTGTATTTCTACAACAACAACAAGCATGGGGTTTGTGCTCTCAGTTCCCTGCAGCCCAGCCAGGCCATGGGCTGCACTCTGGGGCTATTTAAAGGTCACCCTGCAAGTGGAAGGCTCTGTAAGAGACCCTGCCCCAAAAGCAGGGAGAGGAGCATCAGTGGCCAACCACCACTGCAATAATCATATATCTGGATATTATTTTCTTCCCTCACACATGGTTATTAAGAGACGATGCGGGTCTTAAAGCTAGAACCTTTTGCTCTGGGAAAATTACATGTGACACTTTACATACGGATTAGATAATTAATGTATGTCCTGATTTCTTCCACCGTAACATAAAAAGGGCGAGAGCAGAGCTATAATTCCAGATAATTAAGGAGAGATGGAGTTGCAGTGGCCTCCACGGTGGTGGGAGTGCTGCCCGCTGTCATTAGCACCAGAGAATCCCTCTCTGTTCTCCACACCTCCCTGCTCTGTCCTCCTCCCCAGGGGCCACCCAGCTGTCCCTGACTGTCACCACCAAATCCAGCTCTGTCCCTCTCCTGCCATCCAAAGGTGCTGGGGAGGAGGCAGGACCCTGAACCCTCAGCAGCCAAAGTGCAGAAGCACAGGGCTGGTCTGTGCCCATCCCAGGAGTGTGAGCAGCTCCTCACAGCCAGCACATGGGCTTGGAGTGAGGGCAGCCACCCTGGCATTGCTTCCCAACCTCAGGTGAGCCCAGCAAGGAGCTCAACCAGCTCACCTCCTCCTTCTCCTGCTATCAAAGGGCATCACAAAGGACAAACCTGGGCTGGCCAAACCAGAGAAATGAGTGCTAAATTGAAGTCCCAAAATTGGGCTAGCAGGCAGCCCTGATGGGACCCCAGCCTGGCACAGGGCAGGTGTCACTTGTGTGACAGTGGGGACTGCAGGGCACCTCTGCACTGGCCCTGGAGCTCTGGTGCCTCTGTAGCCCTGGTGGACAGAGGCTTTGGGGACACAGCAGAGCAGGTGAAAAAATGAAAAATGAAAAATGCTCCCAATGAAAAAATGCTCACACAGAGCCTAATTTGCATTAAGCCCAAACTATTTTTTTTCCAGCGAGGTAGGCAAGATGCACTTGTTTAATGTAAAGAGAATGCATGTCGGTGCATGTGGACAAAGTATCTTTTCAGAGCATCCTGAAATCCCTGCAGGACCTCCCTGCCTGCTGCGATCAAACATTAAAATCTAGAGCTGTCACTAAGCAAAACAAACACGAACTGGCTGTGCTTTCATCTGCACAGCACCCTGCATCCTGCAGCCGGGGACCGTGCCGGGCTGGGGGACACCAGCATCCCCGAGGCACAGCTCAGTGTGGCTGACATCAGTGTGCTCTGAACAAGCAGGTGTTTCCCAGTTTGTTCTGGCAGCAGGGAGCTGCTGGCCTGGTTTCAGCTGGGTGCAGCCTCCCAGGGCTGTGGGTGCCTGCTGCCCCCAAGGAGGAGCAAACACAAATAACCAGGGGAGCAAAAGGGGCAGCCCCGGGTGAGAGGTGAGGTGTGCACGGCTGTGTCCCCCAGCTCAGGTCACATCTGTGTGCGTGCCCAACCTTCCTTTTCCTCTGCAGCTGAGCTCTGCTCCCAGAACGGAGCAAAACAAACAAACAAACAAAAAAACCCACAGGCAAAACCCACCCGCCCAACTTGCAGAGCTCTCGGATGGGCTCCTCTCGTTTGCTGGGGCTCGAGCACGAACGGAGGAGTGAAAACTCGTGCCGTAGGTGAGTGATTGTCTCTTTCGGGCTCCTGGCTCCATCTCTGCCCGCCGCCGCCTCTGCAGCCTTTGTTTACCCGCACGGCTGCTCCCCAGCGCATCACTCAACGCACCGCAAGTGCCCGCCGCTCTCCCTGCATCTCCCCGCCATCCTGACAATTTTGTATTTAAAACACTAATAATAATCAAGCCGTGTTGTTTTTTGGTTTTTTTTCCCCCCTCCTCCTGCAGGATCTCCTAAGGCTGTGAAGGTCTCAGACACGTTTGACCGGGAGCCTGATAAATGCTTGCCTTCAGCGATGCACTTTCTTGTAGCACCTCTGAAATATGTATGTGCCTGTTATGCGGTGTGGATGCATATCAATGCCACATCTACCTTTGCATATTAAATCATCGCCACATCTTCTCTGGCAGTAAAATATGCAGAGCATATGCTAAAGACAGCATCTCCCCTGCCTAAGCACAGCAGCCCTCCTCCCTCTGTGTGCTCTCCCCCAGCACAGGCTGTGATCCCAGGTATTTCAGCCCCTCTCTTTTGTTCTTCTCCTAGGAGAGGTATTTATTTTTATTTCCTCCCTGCACGCTGCTTTCACTGTTTTAAGGATTCCTTTTACTGCCTGCTTACAAATATATTCCAGCTAGAGCTGTAGCCTAACTTCTCTGCCCCTTCAGAGGGAAGACAAATACGAGACACGGTGGAAAAGCTGCCTGGAATAACAAGCCAGCTGGAGCATGGGATTGCCTCCCCTGTATTTACCCTCTCCCACTGCACAGTCCTGCAGGCAGTCAGGGATTTCAGACAAACCTCGAGCCCTGTCATCCCTGCTGCCCCATCTCCTGCTTTTACACCTGAGCAGTCAAACCTGGCTGACATCAGATCTGAGTTACAAAAAAGGGAATGAGAGGTTCCTGATGGAGAGTGGGAATATTCGCTTTGGTGATCACTGGGATAAGAGCCAGAAATAAGAACAATCTTTTGGGAGGCATAAACCAGCTGCTAGGTGCTGGGATTAGGCAGGCATCTCTTGTCAAGGTCTGCTCCTTGGAAGGAGCCCTGGTCCTGCTCTTGGCAGCCCTGGAATTGTGCTGCATAGTGACTCCAGAGCCTCTCCCATTGTGAGGCTTCCCATTCTGCTGGTTTAATAAAAATGCTAAAATTTACAGCAGGCCATTCAAATTCCCAACAAAACATGCTCACTTCCCCTTGGGAGTCACAAGGAGTGGTTTCTCCAAAATAATCCCATGGGCTCATACTTGTGTGCAGAGGTGCCAGACCTGGAAGCAGGAATTGTGCACCATGGAAGCAAATGGGGCCTGACTGGCTGCTCTATTGTTACAGATTTAAAAAAGCAAATTATTAATATTATTAATAATAATATCCCAGGCACCCAAACTGACAAATCCTGCAGGCCAGTCCCTGGGCCAGGGAGGGAGATGTCATCTCTCTGTTCACACCAAAGCTCCTGGGGCAGTGGCAGAGCAGAGGGACATCTCTGAAATCCTCCCCTACTTCCCTCTCTCTGCAAAATAGGCCAAGGATTCAGGTTCTCCTGTGCCACCCCATTGCTGAGCTGGCAGGTGAAACCCTCCTGCTGTCTCAGCTGCTAATTCTCCTCTCCTACCTGAGGTCTTCTGTCAGGCATTCATCTTCCACACTAACTTGGCTCTCTCCTCTTCCCCTCACCTTTCACTCACCCTGATTTTGCAGATTTCAGAGGAGTGAGGAAAGCTGTCACTGGTAAAGGGAGCTCTAATAGAGCAGAACAGCTTTTGTTTCTGTAGGAGATGTCAGGAGGAGCAGGAGCAGTGAGAACCATTTCCTCCTCAGCTCCCAGGAGGCTGCAGGTACCCTGCAGGTACTGACCTGCTCACCTTTCCCAGCTCTGCAGCAGGGACACCTGCAGGGCCCTCCCAAAGCTGGCCCTTCCCCAGGCAGAGAGCAGAGATGCTGTGCTCAGCAGTCCCACACCTCATCCCTGTCACAGGGCAGAGCTGTACAAGGCATCAGCCTCTCCACTCTCCCTCCTGGCTGTCACCACTGTCACTTTCCAGGGACAGAGGGACCAGGCTCATTTCTACCCACAGCTGCCTGCTTTTCAATTACCACCTGCCCCAGGTCAAAAAGAGCTTGACCCCTTTCACCCAGTGAGAACATGCTCAGCTCTGACCTGTGGCACAAGAACAAATCCTGAGGCACACATTAACAGCACAGGGAGTGATTTTCTCTCCTGCACTTCTCCAGAAAAGCAAAGTCCTGTTAAAGTCTTTCAAGACATCAAGGGAAGCCCAGAAAGGCTGAAGCCTGAAGCCCCCAAGCTCTCCAATGGCACTGTGTCCTACAGAAACCACAACATGGAATACAATCTCCCTGACATCTTTTTGGAGCCTCAGTCCTCAGTTCTGGCACAATTCAGGTCAGCCAGCACAGGATGTGGAGCTGCTGGAGTGAGTCCAAAGGAGGACATGGAGATGCTCCAAGGGCTGGAGCCCCTCTGCTCTGGCCAGGCTGGGGGTGTCCACCTGGAGAGGAGAAGGCTCCAGGGAAATCTCAGAGCCCCTTCCAGTGCCTAAAGGGGCTGCAGGAGAGCTGGAGAGGGACTGAGGACCAGGGATGGGGTGATAAGACAAGGAAGAATGGTTTCAAACTCAGAGAAAGAAGAGTCAGATGGGATATTGGGATTAAATTCTTCCCTGTGAGGGTGGTGAGGCCCTGGCACAGGGTGCCCAGAGAAGCTGTGGCTGCTCCATCTCTGGAATTGTCCAAGGCCAGGCTGATGGGGCTTGGAGCAACCTGGGCTAGTGGGAGGTGTCCCTGCCCATGGCAGGGGGTGGAATGAGCCCTTTAAGGTCCCTTCCAAGCCAAGCCATTCTGTGATTCTGTGACCCTCAGTGCTGCCCACCCAGCTGGGTGTCCCTGAGTGCAGGCCCTGGGGATGGGAACCTGAACCAAGGCCAGGAAAAATGCAATCAGGTACTAATTTAAAAGCAAGGTGTGATGCCACCTTTTCATTAGCTGGAACTGCACCACACACAGCTCAAGTGGGGTCCCCAGGTGTGCTGGGGGCAGTGACAGCCCACTGACAGCCAGCTCTTGGCTCCAACAAGGACAGGAAAACCATCAGCCAAACCCATGCTGCTGGCACAGAGCTGCAGAAAATCAAACTTAGGGACCAGCAGAGATGAGAAACAGACACTTCAGCACTGCTGCTACAAATTTGAAGAGGAGATGGGCCAACTTCATACATCTGTCTGTCTTCACAGGAGGCTAAATTAAGTATCACCATAGAAGAAAACACAAGTAATTGAAAATGTGAAATCCCTGCCAGTGTGGCCAGTGATCTTCACCTCCTGTGGCACCATGAGGATGAGCCTCACCCACAGGGCTGGTCCTTCACTCAGGCTCTGCCAGGAGAGCAGGAATTTCCCCTGGGCATCACCTGCACAGCCAGGCCTGTCCCTGCTGCAGCCTGCAGTGTGTGAGGATGCAGTGCCCAAACCCACAGTGGGCTCCATCTCTCTCCTGCCTGTTGCTGGAGCTCCTCAGAGCCAGCTCTGCCTGCCCTCCCTCCCCAGCCACCCTCTGGGGTCTGAACATTGAATTTGTGCCCATTTCACCGGGAGAGAGATTTTTCCTCTAGCGCTGCTGCTCCTCTCTGTCTTTCAGGATGAATCATTGCTGGTTTAAGCACACAGCAAAGATTTATGCAGTAATAGATGTGGGGAATAGCTGTGGCTCTGGGGTCTCAGAACAATAATACATAATTCAGAAATTAATACAGGGTAGCAAAGACAATGGGATTTGAAATGAACATTATCGGCCAAAGCAAAAGGAAAACTCCACAGGCTCGTCGTGTGCAGATGCTTCCACCATCCACACACCCAATTATAACTTTAGCTCTTACAAAGGGAACTGACTTAAACCATTAAATCTTTATTATTTTTTTTCCCCGTGGTGGGAGGGGGAGTGGGAGTGCAGATTCCTTAAAGATAGAGAGTTTAAATTAAGCTTTAAAACTGTGACTGAGCAAGATTTAATACTGACAATTAGCCTGGACAAACAGTTAATCGTCCTGCAGGCATAATTTATATATTCTCTGTGCAACAGGGAGAGAATGTCAGCACATTGCACTGCAAATTAGTGCAATAAAAGAATCTCATAACCTCTAACAGCTCTGCTGTCTGACAAAGAGAGATCATTCCTCCTCTCCCCAAGCTGTTGCCTAGCCACACGCCCATCACCCTGGGCTGCTGCTCTTGCATTTCAGACCCAATTTCCCAGCTATGCCCCACTGCCCAGACCTTCCTGCCAGCCACACCACTGGTGGAGAGCTTTGCCAGATCCCCTGGAATGAGCCAGGTTGGTGAGAAGAAGGAAAAAAGATAAATAAGCATTTTGCAGGATGTGGTGGTGATTCTGGTCCTGAGTTGGCAAAAAAATTAAACACGAGCCTAAGGCAGGGATAGACCTGGGCTGAGCCTGGCTGAGCAGAGCCAGACCCAAGTTCAGAAAACATCTCCTCAAGGGGGGCATTAGCCTGAGTATGGGGTACACCAGGGGGGTGATGAGGAGCTTGTGTGCTTCCAGGTCGGGTGTTTCAGGTAAAATTTACAAGTGGCACCAACAAACAGCACTTTTTTTTTTTTTTCCCCAAGAACTTTTTCACTGTCTGGGCCACTGTGATGAGTAATAAAAATCCCCAATAAGGGTCTCTTTGGATGTTTTTATTTGGTAAGGACACATGGGTTGGAACACCTTTTGGCAGACCTTACCATATGTCATTCTTTATATTCTCATATTAAATCCCCTTTAGAAAAAGTTAAATTTCTCTCAGTGTTCCCCATAGGTCCAGAGGCTATCGTTGCAACCCATAAGTCATGTCACAACAGAAAGAAAGCAGGAACTCATAATGAAGGAGAAAAGAAAAAAAAAAACCCTTTAACAATATAGCCCACATCCAATATTATTATTTCAAGAGTATTATTTCAGTGGAAGCTTTCATAATGACTTACTGACCTAAACTATTAAAAACCATCCCCATGTCTGCAGTGGAACAGATGAAGTACTCCAGAAATAGCTACAATTCAGTGATACATATATTATACACTCTGCAAATTTGTTGAGGAACTTTTATAAGCAGGCTATAGAAAATTAAATTAATTATTAATACAGATCAGCAATATCTTTTCGCTCATCTCCTGCTAATACCATACAGGTGGCCTGTGCTGTCCTATTCTTCCAAGCAGAAATTTTCCTGCTAAAATTCTTTTGCCTTTCTGTGCTAAAGGAGTTTGTGGGAGGCTGCTGTATGCAAAGAATTTGTTTTAAGAAAGGCAAAATGTTAGATCCCTCAAAATCAGCTTCCAACCAGTGGGAGACACAGAGATATTGGCCAAAAAAAAAAAAAATCTTGTCTTATTCAAGCATATCCTTATTTCCTGTGGAATTAAATTTGCATTTCTTTTGGGGTAGAAGAAAAAGGAAGTGGGGAATTAAAGTCCAGAGAAAGCTAGTGCAGGGATAAAATATAAAACTCTACTGGGACTTCCAGCTTTTAGGCACAGCAGGAAACTCAATACAGATTTACTTAAAATAGGTTAACAAGGCAGTTTGCCATCATCTTCTTTTAGCACTAGAGGACTCTGCTTTCGAAGGACACAATTAAGGGACAGAAGGAAGAATCAGGACTCGGTGGTGCATTTCCAGCATTGCCTTCCACTGCAGTTGGAGCAAATAAAGTCTCTCTGCTTCATTTTAGCCTCAGAAATGTGGAGAGGACAGGCAAGTAGGGCAAACCAGCACAGGTCTGTGCTCCAGACTTCCCAAAGATCTGGTCCAATATCTGCTCTTCAAAACCTGAGGATGCTTATATGGGAACCCCAGGCAAACACAGACCACAGTCATCACCACAGGTTTCAAATCCAGCCCAAATTCACATCCTTCTCTTCCCTCTGAGAATCTCCACCAGTGCTGAGCAGATAAAAATCCAGCACCAGCAGTAAATTATCAGTGGCCTTCCCAGCAAAAAAACTTTCAGGACACATCTGGAGCATGGTTTTGTGTAACCAAAAGCATGTATTCTATTCCCAATCTGTTGAAACTGTTTGAAGAAGTGTTTTTCTTTATCTCATAACTCTGGGGGAAGGGGATGGGTGTCTTTCTCTTAATGGCCCAGCTGTTAAACCAGCTGGGGCAGTTCTTTATCCCTTCCAGGACCCATCCTCCCTGCAGGGATCTCTGCTGTTCAGGGGCCATCCAGGCTCACTGCAGGCCTGAGACAATTCCAGCATCCCAGGGGGAGATGCTGCACCCAGGGGAGGAGCCCAGCATTCCCACTTGGATAAAAGCTGGGATCAGAACCCAGCACAGCCTGTGTGCATTCCCAGAGGAGCCCAGACCCATCCCAGCACCACTGGAGCCTTCTGCAGGATCATCTCTGCTCCAACAGAACCACATCTGTCACTCCAGGAGGAATTAATTCCACTGCTAAAACACCCTGTCCAAGAGGGTGTCTGACTCTGTCAGAGTTTGTAGGATTTTTGTTTGTTTGCTTGTTTTTTGTACCACTACATTTTTATTTTTAATATTCCTAGTAAAGAACTGTTATTCCTATTCCCATATTTTTTCCTGAAAGCCCCTAATTGCAAAAACTGGATGAACAAGTCCAGGACATTGCAGGAGAGTTTCCTCCCCTGTGGTGCTCGGATTGTCCATAAACCCATGTCCATAAACCCATGTTCATAAACCCATGTCCATAAACCCACCCAAGAACAGATCAGGAGGCTGGATGGGGCATGGTGGAAATGCAGAGCCCCTGGGCACGGTGCCTTTCAGAGGTGTTTGCCCAAGGGAAGGGCAGTGAGAGAGCTCTGAGTGGTCACCTGCACCTCTGAGTGGTCACCTGCACCTCTGAGTGGTCACCTGCACCTCTGAATGGTCACCTGCAGCTCTGACAGGTCACCTGCAGCTCTCAGTGGTCACCTACATGTTTGACAGGTCACCTGCAGCTCTGAGTGGTCACCTGCACCTCTGAATGGTCACCTGCACCTCTGAGTGGTCACCTGCACCTCTGAGTGGTCACCTGCAGCTCTGAGTGGTCACCTGCACCTCTGAATGGTCACCTGCACCTCTGAATGGTCACCTGCAGCTCTGACAGGTCACCTGCAGCTCTCAGTGGTCACCTACATGTCTGACAGGTCACCTACATGTCTGACAGGTCACCTGCAGCTCTGACAGGTCACCTGCAGCTCTGAGTGGTCACCTGCAGCTCTGAGTGGTCACCTCCACCTCTGAGTGGCCACCTGCAGCTTTGAGTGGTCACCTGCACCTCTGACAGGTCACCTGCAGCTCTCAGTGGTCACCTGCAGCTCTCAGTGGTCACCTGCAGCTCTGACAGGTCACCTGCAGCTCTGACAGGTCACCTGCAGCTCTCAGTGGTCACCTGCAGCTCTGAGTGATCACCTCCACCTCTGAGTGGCCACCTGCAGCTCTGACCATCTGGGCTGGGCTCAGGAGCTGCTCTGGGAAAAGCCCAGAGCTCAGCCCCACAGAGCTGGGTTTGTGCACAGCCTGGCCTCAGAGCCTGACCCTCAGTGTAAGCTCAGCTGTGGGATGGCAGCAAGCTTTTACTAAAAATAAACTGTTCTGGTGTGTCAACAGCTCTGCAACCCAACAGGAACAAAGAGCTCTCAGCAAGCACCAGAGACACAGGAGATCAGCTCTGCAGGACCCCACCAGCTCACTTGCATCCCACACTGCCTCCAGGTTTATGGGAGAAACGAACAGGGAGGAGTTCTTGTAAGGAAAACAGGCACTGAAAATCATTACTGATTTATTTCCCCAGGAAAAGATGGCATTTTGTAAAGCCTTCTGTTCAAGAACAGCCCCAAATGTCAATGAAACACATTAAATCTCTTATTTATGATAATTATGCATTAGTTTGTCTGTTGTGACTAGAGTGAACCTACCAATAGTAGGTGAGTAGTAGGTGAAATGCTGCTGCTTTTTGAAGTAAAGGCATCTACTAAATCCTGATCAAAACAACTTTTTGTCTTCTGCAAAGAATTATACCTTTTGTAACAGACATCTGCCAGCTTGATCTCACGAGATAAAACACAGAGATATGGGAGATGGATAATAAAAGCATAAGGAAGACAAATTTAATATTCAGAATTCCAAAATTTCATTTTCATTTTTGAAACAAGTTTCTTAGAATTGAATAATTCTGAGGAGCTCAATTAAAAAAAAAAAAAATTTAAAAAAAAGCAAAAAAAAAAAAGCTTTGTCACTGAAGAAATGTATGGAATTTTATGTGGAAATAGCTCCATTTCTGGTGAAATATGAAATCAAAGCTTCAGCCAGACGAAGGTGAAGTGTTGGATGTTAACTGGGGGAACCTCAAGGGACAAAAGGAAGTAGAGTAGTGAATTTATTGCTCTCTACAAATTTATTTCTCTCCACCTGACAGGAGGTTGTGGCCAGGTGGGGGCCAGGTTCTTCTCCCAGGTAACAGGACAAAGGGAAATAATCTCAAGTAGCACCAGGGGAGGTTGAGGTTGGACATCAGAGAAGATTTCTTCACCAAAGCACTTCTGACCACCAGAAAGGGGCTGCCAGGGAAAGAGATGGAGTCCCCACAGTTTAAAAACCATGCAAATGTGGCTCTTAGGGCTGTGGTTTATTGGTGGCCTTGGCAGTGCTGGGTCAGTGGTTTGACTCGTGGTTTTAAAGGTCTTTTCCAACCCAAATGATTCTGTGATCACTCAGGGAACAGCACTCGATTATCACACGTGCACTGAGGGCCTGGCAGCTCCTGGGGATGGCTGTGGGTGCTGCTAATTAAGTCCAGAAGCTCAGCCAGGGATGTGCAAAGTGCCTTGCACAGAAGAAGTGCCTTTCACACCTAGTCACTGTGCATTACAGATCTGTTCCAACAAAATTATCCCTTCAGCATCCGCTGCGTTGAATGTGGTTTCACATCAGTCATCCCCGAAATAGAAGGCAGTGAATGGTCTTTATCCACTTAATGAGGGTGGTAATCACTTTATTCCAATGGGTACAGTCTGCAGCCCACATGCACAGTTTATAGTACTAAAAGGATCCTTCTCACACCTTCAGCTTCCAGCGTTGGATTCAGAAAATGGAAATAATTTTTAATAAAAACTGGGCTGTTTTGACCACAATTGCTTTTCTTATAGTTTATTGCAACTCCCTACAAGTTTAATAAAATTAAAATCTGTTGTGTAAAAACACTCCCTGTCCTTGGTACCTGCTGTTGGCTTATTGTGAAGCATTTTACTGCAAAATGCTCCTCAATGATCCCAAATTGTGACACCAGAGAGCAAACAGACCTCAGAAGAAGGCTGAGCTCCCCTTTGTGTCCTTCTACCACCAGTCCCTTCATTAGTAAATGAAATATATTCTGAAAGGTTTCAGTTTGGCTGTGACACAGAGTTTGGATCCATTTGAGGGGCAGGTTTTTTATTTTGCTCACAAGAACTTCTGATCTTTCAGGAGGCGTGGAAGGATGAGAGTACACACAGATTAACGACAGGGAATTTGCAAGGAGCCATAACAGAGGAGGGGGAAATAGGTCACATTTTTAGGCTTAGTAACATTAAAGGTGCCCCTTTAAGGAATCAGTGCTAATGAGCCAGCAAATTATTGCTCTGGAGTCAAAACTGGCCTTCTGGTTCTTGCAGATCCGGAGAACCAATCTGGAGGTGCCCAAGTGGAAAATGATGTGGTTTGTGGAGGTCACTACCTCAGGTCACTGTTTGTGAGGGCTGCCCACAAATATATCACAGCTGAAGTCACTCACAGCCAGCGGCTGCGACCTTTGCAGAGATTAGGGAGCAGCTGCAATTGCCAGGGAATAGGCTGGGAAATGGGCTGGGAACGACAGAGGGGTTTGTGCAGGGCTCTGACACTGCCCAGCTCCAGGTGAAGTGGAAAGCACCCCCTCTGAAAAGGTGTTTCCCCCACAGGTAAAGCAGCAAAGAGACAGGGAGAGGGGAAAATGGGATCTCACATGAAGGGGCTTCTCCTCTCTGAGCATCTCCGAGGGCAGAGCTGGGAAAGGAGACTGCTGCCAGAATAAAGGCACTGGAGGCAGCGTTGCTTTGCAAGCTCCAGTCTGATTTGCTTCTCATTAGAGCACATACATCTCAGTGTTTTTACTCATTAGTGTTTTACATCCCTCAGAAAATCCATATTTTGCACGAGCTGTCTCAGTGTTTAGTCTCTTACATTTCCCTGCCTGAGTTTTCTTCCTGTTCCCCGTCTTGTTAATTCTCTTCTCTATTTTCCCATCTGCCCTGATTCATGAGGCACCTCTGAAGGCAGCAGAACCTGCCAGGAGGGAGGCAAGGCAGTCCTTAGGAGCAAGGTAAATCCTTGAATGGTTTGGAGTCATAGAATCACAAAGTGGTTTAGGTTGGAAGGGATTTTTTAAAGGTCACCTGAGTCCATCCCCCTGCCATGGGCAGGGACACCTTCCATGAGACCAGGTTGCTCAGAGCCCACCCAACCTGACCTTGAATATTCCCAGGGATGGGGCAGCCACAGCTTCTTTGGACATTTCCAGGGCCTCACCACCCTCACTGTAAAACTTCCTTCCTGATATCTATGGGATAAAAGAAATGAAACAACCCATTTCATGTCAGCTCCAGGATCATGCCTGCAAATCTATGCCTTCTGTAATGGGGACAGAGACAGGGACAGCTCCTCCAGGCCCTCCTCGAGCTCCCCAAACCCTTCAGGGGAACCTTAGAAAAAGAGGATCAAGGAGAAACCCCTCCCTCCCAAACACAGGAGGCCACTGAACATTTACATTATTTCTTATAACAAGGGAAGGGGGGGGTGGAATTACAATGGAAACTGAGACACAATTAATTACCTGTTAACTGGAATGAAGAACCTTCTGCTCCCAATATCTAACCCAGTTTAATTATAGGTGTCTGGAGCTGGGGAGCCCGTGTGTGTTCACAGGTGGGGTGGGAGGTGGTAATGGGGACCCCCACTCCATAATCCTGCTTCCAACCTCTCACCATACCTGTTCCTGATATGTGCAGTAAGCATGAAGAAGGGCTTTGGATTACAAAGAGAGACCTCCCCCTCACCTTGTAATTACCAAATTAACACATTCTAATGGGTGAAGTACTCCAGCAGCAGACTATGATTAATGCACAAGTCCAATTAGCCGCAGATTCTTTCCCTCTAATTTTAGCCCACTTAAATAGCATGAGACAATCTGTAATGTCTCTGGGGTGAGCCTCCCCTCTACACAAGCTCCCTCCTCTGCCATTTAATGAAATCTCTGGTGTTTAATGCGAGAGGCAGCTCAACTCTGCCACTCTGCTGGAAGCCTTGCTCTGGCACGGCTGAGGCAGGGGCGGGGGAAGCTGTCTCCCTTAAAGACAAAAAAAAAAAATACCTGTCCTCAAAAACATCACCTGCTGGCAGCTTATCTGCTGTCACACCAGGTGGAGAGGCGGGGACAGCTAAAGAGAGACCGAATTTAAGCTCCCTAAGAATGCTGCTGATGTCCCCAAAGCTTACACCCACCAGGAGCTTGGCTGGCTGCTACCCAAATATTTCTGAAAATGACTACTCAGTCACATGAGCTTCCAATCTGGCCCCTATCTAAACACAAATCCCTTACTCCAACAGCACCATAGATGTACCAATTGTTAAAGCTCTCAATTCTTTAATAAAACACTTGGATTCTTTTAGCTTCAAAGAAAAACAGGACAAAATCCTCAGAAACAGCCTTTGCTGAGCCCCATTTTCAGTGTCAGAGGGGTTTCCAGTTGGCCCCACAATCATTTCACTGGTTTAATAGAGAAGGAATCCAAGGACAGAGGGAGAGAAGGAAAATCAACCAGAAGCTCAAATGATCGTGGGTGGCCTGACTGAGCCCAGGAAGGAAAGAGAAAAATGGTTCTTTGTGCCAAAGCTGGAGGAAGCTCAAGCCAACAGCGGATGGCAAAATCACCATTTTTAGTAAGAGCCTTTGCCAATGAGGAAGCCTCAGGAAGGTGGGACACTGGTGGGACTCTGGCATTTGAATGCAGCCTTTGAGGAGCAGCCACAGAACCCTGGGCAGGAGGCAGGGTCTGCTCCTGGGGGATCAGTCCAGGGGCTGCTTGGAGAGGATCCCAGGTCTCCCTTGTGTCCCCCTTGTCCACTCAGGGAAGCACAAATGTCAGCTGCTGCTGGGAACTGAGCAAACTCCTCAGGGGGAATGGCTTCAAACTGACAGAGAGCAGGGTTAGGTTGGATATTAGGATGAAATTCTAAGGGTGAGGATGGGGAGGCCCTGGAACAGGGTGTCCAGAGAAGCTATAGCTGCTCCTGGATCCCTGGAGGTGTCCAGGCCAGGTTGGACAGGGTTTGGAGCACGCTGGGATACTGGAAGGTGTCCCTGCCCATGGCATGAGATAATCCTAAAGGTCCTTTCCAACACAACCATTCTGGGATTCTCTGAACTGCCTGCTGCTCCTAAGCCATTACCTGACAGGTGTGCAGTGCCTGGGAAAGAGCAGCACCCGTGACAGGAGCAATGGCACAAACTTTCTGAGCTGTTTGCAATATTCCCCCATATGAGAGGTATTAAAATATGAGAAATATCCAAGGATTTTCAATTTCCCAAATGGCAAAAAGAACAGCTTTCACCCAGGCTGCTCATTGCTGGTACTCCCCAGTTTGGTTGGGGTTTATTTTTGCACAAAATATGAACAGGAACCAACAAAAAACTTCCCACCAGGCCAGTGGACACTCAGAAACGTGCAGAGTCTCCAGATTGGAGGATCCATAACATCTGAAGCTGGTTTGTGGACTTCCACCCCTGTGAGAGGGAGAGGAGGACACGGCCTCTGCAGAAGGGAGATGCAAGTGACACTGGGCAAGGTCACACAGCGAGGCTGTGGCTGAGAGAATCACTCAGGAGCTCACTCCTGATGCTCCTCTCTCCACCCAGCATGGGACAAAACTCTTTTGCCACCATCAGCAGACACATCAGTGTCTCCTGCATCAACCTTTTTAATTTTATTAAAGCACAACCTGCTATCTTTATTAATAAAACCCACTAAAGCAGCAGCAGTGGGCTCTATGCTAAGCCACTCCCAGCACTGCCCTTTTTGGCCAGCTTTTTCTAAGACATAAAGAAATCTAGTAAAGCTTTCTAAGCAGATGATGTTGTGTACAAAATATTAATGCTGCTTATCCCTAAATTGATATTTCTTTGAAGACTTCTAATAAAGCCCAGTTCCTCCAGAGCCTTAACCATGACAAACGTCAATAAATGTTATGAGTCCCTGAGGCTGAATTTTAAAGGAGCATTAAAGATTAAAGAATGCACAGGTCAATTACTGAAACAAGCAAACGACTTTAGGAGTAATTACATATAATTTTGCCTTGTTTATTTTGCATTAGTTATAAGTGTCCATAATCCTGTGTCCCCCCCCAGGGTCTCTTATGATTTGAGTTGAAAAATTCCTTCATCTCTTGTTTGATTTTAAGCACAGTTGCTGGGGCCAAAAAGTGGTTTTTAAATTATTTTTTTGTTGCCATATATATATGTATACACACACACATCTCCTCAGGTATCTCATCTGTCCAGCACAAATGTTCCTGCCTGTCCCAAGGCCCCTGTCCCCATGTCCCTGCTGGCACAGCCCATTTGGCTGGACTAGACCAAGCACTTCTCCCTTTCAGTACCTGCATAAATGGCTAAAGGTATTAAGTGTTGTTTTATAATCTGGATCATTCATCCATGAAGCACTGGCACCTCCATGTAAAATGAGTCTGATGAGAGAGGGCTCAGAGCCTGAGCTGCTGCCCCCACCCCTGGGTGTCCCAGCTGTCCCTCCCCTCCCTGCTCTGTGCACACACATCACACTGATCATTAACATTCACTGCAGTTTTAATGCACTGGAAGGCTCCCATGGAAAACCTTCACCTGCCTGTGCTCTGGGGGTTGCCATAATTTCCATTAAACCTTGCCCAGGTACCAGCTTCTGGCCATCCCAAGGCTCCCCCAAACCCCAGAGCAGGGTAAAACGGGCCCAGAGAGTCCTGGAGGGGACAAGCAGGGGATAAGAAGTGCTTGAGCAGGGCTTTCACCCATTTCATTTCCTCTGTGCTCTCAGATGGCACCAGATTAGCAAAGTATTTACATAGCCCTTACAAAGTACATTTGATGTTGGGGCAGAGTCAGCATCTCTCATGTGGCTGTTCTGCCTCTAATGTCATTTTATAGTGTGCCTGCCCATAACAAGGGTAATAAAATAAATTTGGGAGGGGAGGAGGAGGTTGAGGAGCACATTATGGAGGGATCTGGCCCTCTGTGCAGCCAGCAGGAAGGGGAAGCTCAGTAATGGACATGTCATCATCTTTCTGTGCCAGTTAATATACGTCCAGCGTTACACTGATGTTTTATTGCACTCCACACATTCAGCAGAAGCCCATTTCTTTTAAGTGATTTTGATAAGCTGATTGATGCAGCCCCTGTTTTTCTCATATGTGTGTGTTTGTAAGAACCCGTCTGCCTGATGCCATGGGCTTCTATCTAATAAAGGACCTATAATGTACTTATTTTCCTCGACCATGACTTTCCTCCACTTTCCCCTGCAATTTACTACTTTAGAGAAATTTAATCTGCTGCTGAAATTTACTGTATTATTAATGGAGAGTCAGTGCACAGCCTCACTGTAATTAAACTATGCAAAGAAAAAAAATAAAACAAAGAAAAAAAATCTCAACCCACCCAGTGTTCAAATAGCATTGAGGGTTTCACTGGAACTGTGAGCAGCCAAGAAAGGCAAAGCCAGGCAGGATATCTTTGCTGGTTCTGGAGCTCTCTGCTGCTTTTTTGCAGAGCTGAGATGGGAGGCAGATTGCCAACCTTCCCAGCTTCCAAGGGAGTAGAGGAAACTCCTCATTGCAGGTGTCACCCATGCAGATTCTGGGCTGAAAGAGGGACAGGCTCCCTCCTTTTGGTGAACAAAACACCAGAAGAGCCCCAGAAGATCCCCAGGCCACTGTTTGAAGCTCTTTTACTTTAAAGCACTCAGAGAAAGCAGGGCTGCACCGATTTAAAATATTTTTTTTTTCTGGGTGTCTCTTTTCATTTGTCAAACCTCCAGAGCAGGATTAAGCCATAAAGAGAATATTTGGCAGGAGACAAGCAAGGGCAGGAGAGGCAGGGACAGCATTTCTTGGGACGAAAGGGAACGGCAGGAATGCAGAAGGAAAACAATGCGATGTTATCTCTGCTCCTTTCACGGCGGGTTTGTTCTCTCCTGGTTTGTTCCCTCGGACTCTGCACTCCAGCCCAACACACCTGTGAAAACACCAGCTGGGCAGCCCAGAGCCCAGATCTGAGCTTTTGTTCCAGGAGAGGAACAAAAGAAAGGAGAGAAAACGATGCCGGTAATTGCTTTTTATGCGGGAGCTCCAAAGGGCTGACAAAAAAAAGCGCCGGTGTTGCAAACCTGCAAAGCATTTGAAATTCTCACGGAGAAAAAGTACTTTTACTGCCTCGTTTTATACAACTTGCTGGGCAATTTACAGATGATGTAACCCAAAAGTTGGAAGGCTAAAAGTTTGGGGGTTTTAGCAAAACTAGGCTCAATTCCTCAGCAAAAGAGCCCCTGATGCATCAATTTTCGGGTACACCCATGAATACTCAGAGCATCCCAAAACTCAGTTAAAAACAACACACAAAGCTCAAGCATGGTTGGCAAGGACAAAATCTCCACTATCTTCAGATGTTCAATGGCAATATTTCTCTGAGAAGATTGCAAGATGCATTATTTCAGAACTATAAAAAGCTGCAATTACAAGTGGTTTCCTCAGTGGAGAATCAGAGTTGCATCCTGAGCAGCAGGATCACCCCTCCCTTGGCAAGGCTTGGGTTCTGCTGTGTGTTGTAGACAGACAGGAGATATTCAGATATTGGACACCACAGTATTCTGCCTTTTCTTGTTTTCCTTGTTCNCTTTTTTTTTTTTTCCTCTTTATGTGTAGAGAAAAGTTTTTCCCCCACCCCCAAGTCTCCTGGAAGGTAATTGAACTATTTTGCCCAAGCTAAAGGTAACCCACACATCTGATGAGAGCTGAGGAAGAGCCTGTACAACAGCAGGCCAAGATTTTATACTCAAAATTGGGAACTGTTAGACAATCTTAATTTTGTCTTGTTCTGACCAGCTCTGCCCACAAGAAACTGCTGTATGGGGTGTGCAGGTACTAAGGAAAGGCATTTTTGCAGGTTTTTTGGGTTTTTTTAACAGAAAACTCATCAATGTGACATCCTTGAAAACATGATACTATGCAGTGGACACATGGAGAGGAGGAACACAAGAAATATCCCAAAAGCTGAAAAAGTCTTTGCATCCTTTCCAAAAAGATTTTCAACTCCCTATCGGGAAGTAGGTGGAAGCTGAAAGGGCAAATATATAAAATAATAATATTCTTTAAAATCCTCATTTTTCTCCCTTAGGGTTGAAAAGAGAAGGAAATTTGATGAGTGAAAGCAGCCTCTTGACTCAGTAGTGCAGCTTCTTATTGGTATTTATGTGCCAGGCTGCAGTCCCCACGTTTCCTTCACTCATTTGGGAAGGTTTTGTACAGTGTATTTGTGAAGGATGATTGACTACAGGGAGTCTTTGTTGTACTATCTGCTGTAATTATTTTAATTCAAACACATTCCCTTATAGGACTGACATCATAAACGCTGTTTTCTATAACAAATAGCTGTCAAGGCTGTCAAGCAGATCTGCTTACTGTTTTATATCATTACGATATTTAATTTCAACTCTGCATTCTTTGTCAAATGTTCTCAAGATTTCCTTTCCTCAGCAAGCAGATCAGACAGACACCTTCAGTTTCCAGCAGATCATTCTTTAGGGTGAGGTCAGGGAAAGAGAGACAGGGAATTTGCAGGGATATTCCCACATCCCAAAAGGAGCTCCTGGCCAGTTTTAACTTCCCACTTGGTGTACACGGGGTGTTCCCAACCACCAGGCTGCTTGGGGTTTTTATGGCGTGCTCAGACTCCAACCTTCTTAGTAATAAGATCACAGAGAAGCCTTTCTATTATCAGGTTATAAACAGGCCCAGGAGCTGATAGGAACAGGCAGCACTTCATTCCCAGCTTCTTCCTGCGTTTCTCATTGATCTGACTTCCAGCCCTCCTTGTTAAATGAAAAGCTGTGGCTCAGAAATAAACACTTCATAGCCCTCAAAGGAGAGAGACAGTGGTGTGGAGCAGAGCCACCACCAGAGCCCGGTGTGTTTGGCTTAGAAAAAGCCAGGTTTTTGTGTCTGCTGCTGCTGTAGCTGCTCTGCCCTGACCCCCAAACCAGCCTGGCCAGCACCTGCTCCGCCTGAGCCACCTCTGAACTTGTTCCTGCCACAGAACCCCATGAGATGAGGCACCAAAAGCCCCAAACACCTAGCTTTTATCCTTCTTCATTGAAACGCAAATCATTTTGCAAAATAACAAAGCCGGGAGCCTCTCTGCTCCAGGAGATGTTCCAAGTCCTCTCCCACAGGGAGCTTCCCCCATTTATTTGGAAGGCAAAGCACACCGGGGTGGGGGACAGGAGGTGCCAAATGGGAATGCAAGGAGTGCACAGCGAATCCCACCTGTCCACCACAGACACCCAGCCTGTTCTCTGTGGGCTGGGCTGTGACACCTGGCACGGGTGTTTCATCCTGGCTGCTCTCCTGGAAAACACACCTGAGGCTTCCAGGGGCTGCCTCGGTGCCTCAGTGACCTCTGCACATGCACATCCCTGCAGAGAGGGGCACAAACACCCACCCATCTGCTCACAGCCTTTCAGGGCAAGAGGAGAATCAAGCAAAGAATTCCTGGGGTGCAGGACCAGCCCAGAGGGAAGGAAGATGCCCTCCCTGCCCACAGCAGGCTGCTCAGACACCAGAGAACTCAAAACTGTCCCAGATGCTCCCCCTGTTTGTCCAGAGGGCTCCCAGCTCTCCAAGACAGAAGCCACCTTCATTCTGGTTATTTCTATTGCAGTACAATGCAATCCTAGTTCTAATGAGACATTAGGCTACTGGCAGAAGTCATCACTTAAGGAGAAGTGAGAGACAGACACGGCTCACCCACTCTTTCCACGCAGAACTCGACTTCCCCACACAAACACCAGTGCACACAGAGCCACAGACACAAACCCTGCTCCCTGTGAAGGATTCAGCAGCAGCACAGCAAAAAACATCATTTGCTCAGCTGCTGGGATGTGGGACTGCAGCCTGTTAGGAGCCCTGCACGTGCTCTGCTACTTGGAGCTTATCATTTAATTAAAAATAGCACACAGATTTGGGGGCCCAGGCCCAGTGATGTACACTGAGCTGCTCTCCTCTCCCTCCTGTCTCCCCCCAGCCCTCCCTGCCTGCCAAGTGTAGGTGTATAACACTGTAACCTTGCTTTGCAGCACACAAGTGCCATAAACCATCAATAAATTTTACTGACTTTCCCCTGACCTTCGTGAGGACTGGACGAGCCACATCTCACACCAAAGATGGAGCTGTAAATATTTTATCTGTGCAGTAAACACAGCGCCGACAGCAGCAACTCACTCGTGTCCTGGGGGCTGCTCCACGAGCATCCCCGCTGTGCCAGGGTGGAGATTTATCTGCTGCTTCAGGAAGAACCTGGGCACAAAGGCAGAGCAGCTCACAGAAAGCCATCCTTATTCCCAGCAGCTTCGTGTCACCTGCTGCCTCATTACAGAGCCATTCCCATGGAAAGGCAGGGAACAGGAGCCAGGCTGGCAGGGAGGCAGAAGTGCTAAATACTCCTTCAGCAATGCCCTGAGCCAGAAAAATACTAAAACTTGCTGGAGTTTGACAACAGGAGATGCTATGGGGTTTATATCACCTGGGGTTTGTTCTTCTGCAGACCCTGGTGTTAAAGTTTGAGGGTGGGGGTTCTGAGATGAAAATTAATTCCCATTTCCCCCAGCCATGGAGATCTCTTATGAGTTCAAGAGTATTCACACACAAGCAAGTTTCTCACTGCTGCAGGCCAGCACAAGCTGACCCATTTCCAGCAGGAGAATGGGCTGTGCTCCCCCTGCTTTGGGGGATAACTGCATCCTGGAGGTGCAGCTCCTGCAGCCTGCATTGCTGCCATCCACAGCTGCTCCCAGCCTCGTGCTGTTGGGAATCACAGTGATGCTGCAGGACACAACCACTGCCCAAAACTGTCCCCCCAAGGACCTGGGCTCTGGGATGCTGTTTGATGGGGATGCCCAGCACCTGTAACAGCAAAATGGGGTGCTGTGGTCCCAGTACATTCTGAGCTCTTGCAGCTGGTGGCTGCCCTCCAGTAGAAGGTGACCAAGCTCTACTTAGCCCTGAGGATCCCAGCAGTTGGAGTCACCCACCTGCAGTGAGCAGCCCTAGAGGAAACCCTGTCTTTCAAGGGATTTTTGTTAAGGAAACAGAAAAAAGCTCCTTTCTGCCAAGCCCAAGGGGTGTGGAGGGTGAGGAAGAGGAAGGCAGTGAGCCTGTTACCAACCAAGTCCCCTGCAAGGGTGAAAAGCAGCTCACATGGGACACAATCCATCTCCTTGCACCTTCCCCAGGCTTTAAATCTGTCCCATGAAACGTCCTGTTCTGTCCACTTTTAAACACTCCCAAAGACATGCTCCCTTGGGGCATTCCCACTTCCCTGGATCCCCAAAGAACAACTGAGCACCACAGTGCCCAGACTGCTGAGTTACCCCTCAAAACTCCTCAAGATCTTTGTTCTCCCTGGTCCCCATGTGCCCTCTGAGCCTGTGGCACCCACTCCCACCCTCCTGCCCACCACCCATCCCCAGTGCCAGCCTGGCCACGCTGTTACTCTGCAATATTCCTTAAGGCAAAAACCCCACGTCTCCAAGGCAATCCCCAAGGATCCATCCCTTTGTTTTGCAGGCTGCCAGGAGCCAGGCACGTGAAATGCCTGCTGCTGTAATTGAGGCAGCAAGGAGCCAGCCTCCGAGGGTTTCACTGCCAGCTTCCCCGGCTCCATCACTCCTGCTGCCGGCAGGGGATGGCACTGCTGGGACAGCGCGGTGAGGTGGGCTGCTGGCCAGGCTCCCACCTCTCCTGTCTGTCCTCACATGTCCTTCCTGATCCTGCTGGCTGCTTCTGGTCTTAAATCTTCAGTTTTCTCCCCAGGTGGAAGAGCCCAGCTTTCCCCAGCACGACCTGGTGCTTTGGATCATCCCCATCGCCTCCCCTGTGGAAAGGGGGAGAAGGAGAAGCCCTCCTGATTTGTGGAATCTCACAGCCCAACCTGTCCTGCAGCAGCTTGTTTTGGGTGTTTTTCCCCATTCATCCCCCTCTGTGAACACACAGACACAAAGGCACAGGGCTCACAGCATCCAGGCTGCTCAGTTTGCAAAGGGTTACCTCCAGAGAGTGAAGGGTTTGTTCTGTCTGGCAAAGGCTCCCAAGCACCACCACCCCCCTCCCCGATTTATTTCTGCAATTGTAATTAAGGCCCTGACAAAGTGGTTTAGCTGCCTGAGTCTTTTGTTCAATTTATTGATTAGCTATTTCTCAGAAGTTCATTACCATCCAGAGGCTGGGAATTGGGAATTGGGTCTATGTGGTTTTTCAAGGCTTCATCTCTGCTTCAGATGATTAAATGCAGCCACAACACATCCATCCTGCATTGAACAGCTCTGCCCAAGGTCAAACATTCATGCAAAACAGGAGTGCATATCTGCATGTCTAAATATCATCTGCATGAATTTCCAAGTGGATGTTTTTAAAGCCTTCCCAGCAAGTAGGGAGGGGGGAGGAAAAAAAGTATTTATGGAGGTAAGGCAGGTCGTATCTTAACGCTCTTAATACAATATCCTTTAATTATAAACTAATGTATTAAAAAAATATCTCAAGATCAACTCCCTCAGAGGAGGAGTGGGGGAGGTGGGAAATTGCTATTGGCACAAATTGGCAGCTCCTGCTCAGGAGCAGAGGGCTGAACGACAGGGTGGACAACCCTGCAAGGCAGGAACACCGAGGAAATATTGGATACCACCATCCATCTTATACTGGGGGAAACAAAAGGCTCCAGTACACAATTGCTGTCCATCAGCAATCTTCATTAAGTTCACTATTTATCACAAGCACAACATTCCACACCCCCCCAACCTGCTGTCTTTCCTTGAGAGATTTTCTAGGCAAATGAGATGCAGCAGGTTTCATCCAGATTTCCATAGAGCATTTGTCATTAGCTAAGCTTGAGGAGACAGGATTTAGTAGAATCTGTGACATGGGTGAAAGTCTCAACAGCAACTGAAGGGCACGGCACGAGGAGGAAGGAAATTATTGATGGAGAAACCAAATAAGTCTTCTTATTCAATGTTTTTTAGTGTTCTGACCACAGAACAGCTAAAATAAACACGCACAAGGAAAGGTGCAGAGGGGCCCAGGGTAGCAGGGAGCTGGAAGGGACAGAGGTCACACCTGGACAGCTCAGGACCAGGGTCAGAGCTGGATAAATGCCCAGGCAGGTGGCCAAGGAGGCCAATGACATCTTGTACCAGCCTTCACGTGGCCACAGGACCAGACTGTCCCACCCTGCTGGGTGCTGGTGAGGCCACACCTCACACCTGGGGTTGTGAACCCCAACAAGAAGGACATTGAGGAGCTGGAGCATGTCCAGAGAAGAGAATGGAGCTGGAGAAGGGGCTGGAACAATCCAGAGAAGAGAATGGAGCTGGAGAAGGGGCTGGAACAATCCAGAGAAGAGAATGGAGCTGGAGAAGGGGCTGCAGCACAAGTTTAAAATTGTACTGTCCTTTCCTGAGCCTCCTATCTCCAAGAGACACAATCTCCCTCCTCCTGCTCCTCCAGGCACTTGCTCTCCCATCTCCCAGGGTCAAGATCAGACACAGAGAGGATGCACTGGGGATAAACAGGAATTTCTGCTTCTATCTGGGGATTTCACCACTTGGAAGACCAATATGATGCCTGGAGGCATCATTTAGCATTTCCAGTAGAGAAAGATACATCTGGCAACTCTCATCTTTTGTGTCCAAGGAAGTCACTTGGAGAGGCACAGTCTATGAAGGAGGGAGGGAGATTAAATCAGTTTAAAGTGATGCAGCCATTTAAATGTCAGGAGAAACTGCCAATAAATGTACTGAGGGTGTGAACCTCTGGGTGAGGAGCTAAGGAGCAATGCTGAGGGCCATTAGATGGGCACAGAGATAAATAACACAGCTCCAGTGCAGGAAATAAATACACAGCTGGACCCTGCACATCTCTGCTCTGCAGTGAGAGAGAAGCCCATTTGGAAATATGAATGAGATATTTTTCTGGAACATTAAGAAGTTTGAGCTTGGCATGCATCTGGGACAAACTTTTAAACCATATTGGGTCTGCAGCATCATCCACCTCTTGGCACAGGGAGGTTCCTGCTGTGGTGTTCCCTCAATTTCTGCTCTGCCTTTCCCAGCTCTGGGACGTGATGAGAGGCACTGAGAACAAAACCAATCCCACTGGAACAAAACAAGCCAAATCAATCACTTGCACTAAGACTAAGAGAGAAGGGGAAATAGTAAAAACTCTTTAAAAAGTTGCTAAAGAAATAACTTCTCATCTCAGCACTCTGCTCTTTGAAACTGTGCTCTCCCTTTTCCAAGCCTGTCCCAGTGCAAGAGGCCTTTTAAAAAAAATTATTTTCAGCTCGAGGACAGGAGATGATTAGTTTGCTCAGTTCCTTTAAAAAAAAAA
>WEIU01013383.1:458424-496613 GCA_013389925.1 Aegithalos caudatus | reverse complement strand
AAAAAAAAAAAAATCAAACCACACCATCAGAGAATAAAGAAAAGAGGTAAAATTCCCCAATTCTTTCTGCTTCATTCTGTGGTGGTGAGCATCTCCCAATTACCATGACACACACCAAGAGCAAAGATAACCCTCCAGGGGATCCTTTCCAAAGCAACCTCCATGCTCTGTGCTGCTGGCCTCATTCCCAGCACAGGGACTGAGTGGGGAGAGCAGTGCAGCCAGAAACTTTCAATTTTAGTGATTCTGAAATTGTCAGCCTGGGTGCTGTTTAAACTGCAGTGGCTTTTCATGTCAGCCAAGGTCTGGGGGGAATTCCAGAGCGTTTCAGTTGAGGCTTCTCTAAGCAAAGAAGAGATGGAAAGTTTTACAAGTTCATCTTGCCACTCCTACACGTGTGGGTAAAGGAGCCCAGTGTGGAACTTGGCTGATTTTAGACCCAAACCACCCAAACCAGCCCCTGTCCCCTCTGACCCCACACAGCAGCAGGGCTGAAGGCTGGCACAAGGCTGGCTCATCCAGCTGTGGTCAGGTCACCAAACAGCTCCAGTTTCTTTGGAAGGGAGGAGGAGACAGGCAGGGATGCAGGAGGACATTTGGGGTTTTCTTACTTCCTTTAAGTTATGTAAAATAATTTGTTTGTTATTTCAGCGCTGTCGGTGAAGTGGCTCTGACCAGGAGGAGCTGCACCAGAGGGGTTAAAGACCACACATAAAATCCATCCTTTCAATTTTGGGAGCATCTCAGGATTATCAAAGCAACAAAAGCTGGGGTGTTTCTACCCCCCAGGCGCAGCACAGAGAGCTCAGCTCTCTCTGCAGGAGGGTGACCACATCCTGGCGTGCAGAGCCCGGGTGCCACCAGAGCTGTGACAGCAGGAAAGGAACCTGGGCACGAGGCCAAGTCACCCCAGCAGCACGGGGTGGGATGGGGCAGGGACAGGATGGAGGCTTAGAACCACAGGATGGGGGCTGGAAGGGAGCTCTAAAGCTCCTCCAGTCTAACCCCCTACCATGGGCAGGGACACCTTCCACTAGACCACACTGCTCAACATCCCTTTCCAACCTGGCCTGGAATATCTCCACGGATGGGGACATCCCCAGCTTCTCTGGGCACCCTGTGCCAGTGTTTTGAAGAGATCTTCTGGCTCCTTTCAGCCCCAGCAGGGACAGGCTCAGGCCTCTCCTCACCAGCTGCAGTCCTTTGTGCCACCACACACAAAATTTGTGCTGCTGAGGTGGCTCAGGTGCCTCTCTGGGCTCCCACTGGTGTCCCAGCAGAGCCCAAACAGTGCAAATCTGCCCTGCCACCACTGCAAAGTAATTTCTCCTCCCTGATGCATTTTATTACCCACCAGGCAGAAACCCATGCTTTTGGAAATTGAATTACAGTTTCTTGAATATTAAGAGCAAAAGTTACTCCCTTCAGCGAGCTGCATTAATAACACCCCTGGTTTGCAGCTGGCAGGGAGGGAACAGAGGGAATTTCCTCTTGGTGGCCTCCAGCCCTGGAGTTGGGACCCAGAGGGCTGATCTGCTCCTTGAGCTGTTCCAGGAGGCACCTGGCACTGGGAAAAGGTCTGGGTTTTAGGGGCAGGAGAGAAACTGGAGGACAACTTCTGAACCAGTGGCATCATCTCACTGGCACCCAAAGACTGACAGCAAAAGCAACTTCTTAAAGAAAGAAGTAAAAAAATAAAGAAAACCTCACTTGATGGTCCCAATATAATTTTGATTTCTGCCAAGGGAAAATGCCTTTACTTGCTTGCAGAAACTTTTACCATGCAGATGGGTGGTGTAAAAAGGATATTCCTTGCAACAAGGACCAAAAAATCCCCAAACATACAGATATTTAAACGAGGTGTTCTAACACATGTCACCTCCCAGAATTTAAGTTTGATTTCAAGCATCTGTCATCTGACAGAAGGGGACACTCACCATGTGTCATCTTGGCAATTTGGGCTTTTGGACAGAGGTATTTATCTCGTTTCCTCTTTATTTTTTAGCTTTTTTTTTTTTTTCCCAAGACCCAAATTTCTTAAATCACGACTTTTATTAAACCCCAGCATGGTGTGGATCACAGTCATAATTCTTTTTCCCCCACCTTCCCACCACAAATCCATTCAAAGTGAGTGACATTTGCAAAGTGTATTTTCACGGCCCTCCATAATCCCTTCAGAATATTAAGACTGCATTACTTTGTCTTTGGTTACATTAACTTCAATTTTCCTTATGAGTAAGTATTTGGCTAAAAATTAATATAGTGAAGTTGAAAAGAATCTTATGATAGGAAAAAGACTAATTTCATCTCTGGCTGCTCAGATACCAGAGTACACTGGGGTTAATGTAATTAACTTACAATTTTAGCCTAGGTTGTGTACATACACTGAATCTCCCTGCTGGAAACAAGATTAGATTTTATTACACTATATATCCTGGTTATCTTCACCATGCCTCCAATATTACTTCCCTCAATGACTTCAAGGCTCTCTGCTGCAATGAAAATGCAGAACCATCTGGTATTGAGCCCATGCAGTTTATTTAAGGATTTAATTAAATGCTCTAAATGGAGAGCTTCTTTGAATTAACATTTTAAATGTGACTTATTGCAGGTTTAATATTGTCTTAATGCCAACCTGGGAAACTCCATAGCCAAGTTGTTGACGTTTAAATTGAATTCATTTGGGTGGCTCCAGGGGGACTCATTAATTAATCTAAACAACTAATGGGGATTGGTTCTGACTTTTGATGAAGATTATTTACAGAGACAATTTGCAGTGAATAAAGAGTCACAGTAGGCAAATGTTTAATTGAATTTAAAAAAAAAAAAAAAAGGACATCTCATTGTGTTCAATATCAAGGATGCATCTTTCGAGTGAGCTTTGAAATACCAAGAAAAGGACGATTGCTTGAAGCTTCCAACTGCACACTAATAACAAAGAATGGGTAATTACATTTGCCTGTGTAATTTGCAGCTCGTGAGAGGACAACAGGTCTGCCTGGCTTACAGCACACAGAGGAAGACCCTTACAGGAAATATTCTGTTTTATGAAGACCAAGTCACCCCACTCCCTTTTACTCACATACCAGAAAATGGCATTTCCCAACCAATCACTGCTGGAAAAAGAGAGTCAACTCCTCTCACTTACATTTGCAATAACCCAGAACAACTGCAATGAGCTCAGCAGAGCTGTTTTAATTTACAACAGCTTAACCTATAACACCCAATCTTCTTTTATTCTCTGATGATATCAACTTTGGAATCAGTTATTTGCGCCTCCGAGCGCACCACGAGCACCAACAGCTCCTTATGTGGTTCTTCTTCAGTCAGCCACAGGACCAAAGCAGCACCTGCTTCCCTGGGTAGCTGCACTCATTAAAGCAAATTTCCCTTAGCATTTTTCCACTGTTGTCATCGTTATCCCATCTCATCTGGAAGTTTCCAGTAATGCCAGAGGTCACCAGCAAAGCAAAAAACCCACGGTGGACTGAATGCTGTGCCAGGGAAACACAGCTCCTGAGGGCACCAACACCTCCAAAACCTGTGATTTCAGGCATCTGGAATTTTGCAGCTGTGTGTTTAACACAAAGATGGTGTGTTACTGGTGAGCATGGCAGGGGAGCACAGCAGAACCAGGAGTGAGACCAGGGCACACCAGGGGGAAGGTGTCAGGAGCAGGTCGGGGCTCTCCTGCCCAGCACAGCCTCTCCTGTGTCATTTCTGCTCCTGCACATTATGGATTGTCCTTAACCTAAAGCCAGATTGATTTAAGACTTAAAAGCACAGCACTGAAAGGCAGGAGAGGTGAAGGACAGGAGGAAAAGGGACTGAGAAGAACACACAGCATCAAACGCCACAAGTGCTGCTACAATTTTATATATGGTCTTTAACCACACGGAGAAATTTGCTGGAGAAATTACCCAGCCCCTGAATAGAATAATCTGAGCTTCAAATCACAGAGCTGGGAACCACAGCAGGTACCAAGGAGGTGGAACAGGGCTTGGGGCAGCACACACTGACTCTGCCTCTCCCACAAAGCCTCTCAGTAACCTGGAGGCTCACATCTCCTGCTTTTTAATTGAATTTATTAAAGGACATGAAGCCATGAAGGACCTCAGCAATGCTCAGGACTCTCAAGGAGCCTCATTCACACCCAACAGGCACTGTGGCACTGGATCTACTGATTTTATCACCCACAAGACTCAATCCAATGTTTTGAGCTCCACTGTCCCATGTCCAGTTGCAACAACCAACTGGAAAAAGGATTCATCTTGGTTGGAAAACACCTCTAAGACCTTCAAGTCCAACTGTTGGCCCAAATATGCTCATTCCTGCTATAAATACATATTGTAGAGTTGGATTTTCATGAATATTAAGATGAATGTTATATGTGTAATGTTAAAATAAATTTTGCTTTTATTTCTGCTATTAACAAAACTTAGACAGGGCAGTAGTGGTAGCTAATACAATTATGCACAAAGTGTCTGTTTATTCAGGATAACATCCAGAAAACCTATGAGGATGCTGATATATTGATATGCCAGTCATCAGCACCTGCCATCTGAAAAAAGTACAAACCAAGGCCCAAACTAAAAGCAATTAGAGAGAACAGACTAAAACCACAACCAAGAAACACACATGCTCTAAAAAGGTGGACCCAAGGAGTGGCCATGCTAAACAGTTCCTGGAATATAGAAATTACTTTGTAGGAAAGTATGAATATGCACAATGGTCTATGAATATACAACAGGCTGATATAATAGAAAAAGCATTTAAGGAATGTGTCCGAGGATAGTAGGTGTGCTCTTGGCTGAATGCCAAGCACCTACCTGCTTAACCCTTTGCTTTATCTCTGTCTCCTATTGTCTTTTTATTAATTTTTTAAAATTTTTCCAGGAAAGTGAACCTTGTTTTTCACAGTCCATCACTGAACTGTTTCCCCGGGTGCTCTCCCTTTCTCCACCGTTCTGCATGCCAGGAGCCCTGCCCCACACCAGCACTGCCCAGTGGGTTAAACCACTCCTGGAGGCTCTCAATGGGCTTCAAACCAGGAAAAAACATTGTGGACATACTTCATATCCGGAGGGGCAGAGCCCAGGCTGGGCTCCCAGTGCCAGGAAGGTTTATCCAAGGCCAAAAACATCATTTTCCCCACGTGCCCTTCTCTGTTCTGCCCGAGCCCAGGCCTGATCATTCCCTGACCTCTCCTTGCCAGAGCTGCATTTTCTTCCCAATAATCCCCCAACCCGTTTTGCCTGAATCCAGGAGGTTCCAAACTTCTTTCCGAGGCTGGACACGTTTTGCATGCTAATTTGGGAGGCAATTGAGGGGGAGGGCACATTAAGGAACGGCACTTAGCCATTAAGGCAGGGAGACTAAAGCATCCTGCCCGGCTCAGCACGGCTGGAGACTGTCTAGAGCATCGCCAGCTGCTCTCAGATACCTACAGTGGAGCTCTTTTATGCAAACACCTCCAGTAACAGCTTTTGTGGATCTGACAGGCAGAGTGGTTAAAAATTAGGCATTCGGTGGGTATCCAGTGGAGAGACATTGTGCGGCACATCTGAAGAGGGGAGTCACACTCGGAAAGGGAATTGTGAATTGTCTGAAGGGGAAAAGGCTGCTGGGGCAGGCGGGATGGATCCCGATGGAAAAACGAGCCGTGCTGGGAGTATCGCCCGAGTCAGCCCTCCCCATCTTCCCAGGGGTCCAGCTCCAGAAATGTGGGTTCACAGACAGAAGGCATTCACATCCCCCTCAAAAAAGAACCAAGGCAGATAATTCACTACAAAAGGGAGCGTGGAGAGATATGGTATTTTCCCCATCAACTCTCAAAATTTCCTACAGAACCTCTCCTGNTTCCCGTTTTTTTTTTTTTTTTTTTTTTTTTTTTTTTTTTTTTTTTTTTTTTTTTTTTAAATCACAGACCCGCTCAGGGCTCTCTCAAGGTGCTGTAGCTGTTTAATGTATTTTATTTTTCCCCAGGATTGCTTGCTCCCGGTGTGAAGAGTGCCGGCTATTTTGGGAAAACCGAAATCAAGTGGGCGAGCGGTGGAATTATTCATGGGGACAGCCTGAGGAGGGAGGTTACCTCCTTCACCCCCACGCCAGGCTGGGAGCTCAGCCATTGCTTCAGGCTCAGAATAAAAAGGGAAAAGTTTGTGCCCCCTTGAGCCCGGACAAGGCTTTAGGAGCTGAAATTATAGGGAAAGCACAGCTGGTCCATCACTGGAGGAGGGATGGGAGCTCTGGCAATGCTTGAGGCTCCTTCCAGCCCTGTGCAGCTGAGGCTTAGGTAAAAACCAGGCACACACCACAATATCCTTTAGGTCTGAGCATCCACGAGGGTATAAAGCTGGGGTTTGGTTATTCTGCAGGGCTGTGTCCTGCTTTAAATGCCAGCCCTGCCTTCCCAGAGCAGCCACCCTCCCATTTCACCCCTGGGCATTGAGTTTTTTCCTCGTGCTGGTGGGACAAAGTAATACTTGCCTTCTAAAGCTTCTCATAGAGGTGATGCTACTTTTCCACTTTTTCTACTTTTCTATTTTTCTTTCTCCAGGTCTGCACCTGCCTGTGCAAAAGGCACACCCCAACATGTACCCTCATTAATAAACCACATTTGACACACACAGGGCAGGGGCCAAAGCTTCAGTGAACAGCTTCTCCTTCCTTTAGGAAAACATCCCTTCAGCAGCACTGACTCACCTCAACTCTTCCCAATTTAAATGGAGAGCCATTAACCCCAAATTTCTGCCCTGCAACTCTGCCAAACCAGAGGGTTTGGCTCAGCCCAGGGCAGGAAGGACCATGAGGGCAGAACCAGTGGGATCACTGGAGCAAAGGAAACATTCTCTGAGCAAGAATGGTGGGGGTTTGTGTTCTTGTGTTTTGCTGTTTGTTCTGTTTTGTTTTCGAATCAAAATCCTGGAGCTGCCCCTTATTCCAGTAATGATTTCTGATATTCACTGCATTTCCTTTTGAACCATCTTGTTGCTGTAGGGAACACCAGATGCTCTCTGGCTGTGCTGCTGTTGCCTAGGGACAGCCTTCAGATATCTTGTTTGATTTTTCTGCCTCATTTATCGTCAAATCAAAATCTCTTATCCAAACTTCCACGGGCTCCTGTGGGCTTTGGTACCAACAATTAACAGCATCTGCTGAGGGGTAACCACACTGTTCCTGTCCAGGGTGGGAATGAAATAGGTGGGGTGGAGAACTGACAGATTAGGGACTGATATTTAGATTACTACAAAACACACATTGAAATAATATACATCTGTATGTCATATTTTATATGTATAAATCCATCAAACATATATATATGCAAATAAAAACTCCTTAAAACCCCTAAAACCTCCCCAGGTGATGCTCTGAGATGCCTTGGGAGGGAAGTTTATTTTAATTGGAGGCTGGTCAGACAAAAATACATGGGTAGAGACAAACTTTGACAGAAGAGGTAAAAGGGCCTGCTAGGGAAAATAAATTGATTTAAAGCAGCAAACTAAATTTGGAAGCGAGGTGATAGAAACTGGCACATGAAAATGCATTCTCTTTCTTACTCCCATTTACACTCCTCTTATAAATAAGGTTATTTAAAGAAAAAAGAAAGTTCAAGTTGTCATGTTTGAAATGTTAGATGGCAAGTCCCTCTCCTTTGTCCCTGTTTGGATTAAAATGTGTCTTTCCACATCCCACATGGAAGAGAAACAGTAAAACCAGAACATTTAAACAAATATTTGCAAGGGTTTATTTGTTTTTAAATATTGTCCTACTCCAGACAGGACCCACAGACCACACAGAGCGTCATAAAACACCATTTCTTTTCTGCCTCTCCAAAAAAAGGAGCAGAAATGTGTGTTACCAAAGGGGGTTTGGGTGAGTGCAGGAGAACAGGAAAGATTTACACTCCCAGATGCAAAAACCAGACCACGATACCTGCATCCATTCCCAAGTATTGAAGCAGAGCTGCACGAAGAGCCTGTCACAAGGTATGACCTTAAACACGAGTTTCAAATAAAGCTAAAACCAGTTTTGGACACATGACAAAAACATCATTGGGTCTGGCTGCCTCCAGATCATCCCAGGAATGGCAAAGGCTCTTTTTTGTCAACCAGGGCACAAAGCTTTGAAAGCAAAAGACATCAATGCAATCGTTAAGAGGCACGATTTAGTCTCTGAATAAACAAAGCTTAAAGACTGACCTTCTGTCTCTCACCAAGATTTTGTCTTTGATATTAAATCCACAGGCAGAATCTTCCATGTCCTGGGAAAAATATATTAAAAGAGCCTGAATTTGTGTTGTGCCTAAATTTGATACCTGTTTGTGTGCCTGTGTAGTGTAAATATTGGTGGAACGAAGGGGGTTTCAGCTCTGTGCTCAGAGTTTCTGGTAACTCAGGTGTGGGTGAGACCAGAAATGATGAAATGAAAGTTTCCAGTTTCTCAACACTGATATGAATATACAACAAAAGGCAGTCAGCCCGTTCTTGGGGGACTAGGTGGTTGGAAACACACAGAAGAAGCCTTGAAAAATAGAATAAAATGAAAACATTTTCCTGTCTAAACTTCCTCTTAAAAAAAACCAAAAAAACCAAACAAAAAACCAAACCAAAACAAAAAAAAAAACCCTGAAAAATGTGAGATCTCTGCCACTTTCTGCAGCAAGAAGTGGGACAAATTTTCCAAAAACTTTTCAAGTCTGACATTTCATCGAGGTGGAGCAGTCATTAACAGCTGAGGATGCTCTGCAGTTCTGCAGCCTCTGTTCACCCCAAAAGCTCCCTCATCACCCCTCTTGTGCCAATATCTCTATTTTTACACTGCAAACACAGAGATAAGGAAATTTTTTTCCTCCAAATACCTGCCCTGGCACGTAAGGACAGCCTCAAGAGCAGACCCCGGAGCTGCAGAAAAGCTGCCCCAGAAATTCCTTGATTTTTTTAAGGAATAGCCAGAGGTGACAGTGGGAAGGCTGCAGAAAAATCCTGGGGAATGGAGGTGGCTGTTGCAACAAGAGTTCTGCAAATGTTTCTCCTGATGGAAAGGAGAAAATCCTTGAATTTTTGAGGATGTTATAAATCCATATCATAAAGCTGGCTTTTTGCAAATATTAAGATGAATGCTCCATGTATGATGTTGAAATAACCTTGCTTTTATTTCTGCTATTAACAAAACTTAAACATAGTAGTCGTGGTAACTGATATAGTTACAAGTGAACTGTCTGTTTGGTCAGGATAATATCCAGTAAAACATATGATGAGGACCCTGTTACTGATACACCAGTTATCAGCATCTGCCCTCTAAAGAAAACATGGACCAAGGCCCAAATGGGAAGGAATAAAAAGAATGAGCTGAAACCACAGCCAAGAAACACACACACACTAAAAAGGTGAACCCAAGGGGTGGCCATGCTAAACAGTTCCTGGAATATGGAAATTAGTTTATGGAAAAGTATGAATGTGCATAATAATCTATGAACATGCAACAGGCTGATATAATAGAAAAGGTATTTAAAGAGTATCTCTGAAGATGATGGGGTACTCTTAGCTAAATGCCAAGCACCAAGCTGTTTAACCCTTTGCTTTGTCTCCTACTGTCTTTTTCTTAAATTTTAAAAAATTTTATGAAGAAAGTGAACCTTGTTTTTCACAAGGAATAGCTGGAGGTGACAGCAGGAAGGCTCCAGAAAAGTCCTGGGGAATGGAGGCAGCTGTGGCAACGAGAGTTCTGCAAGTGCTTCTCCTGATAGAAATGGTGCTAAAACCCTGAGTTTCACATTTTTTACCTGGAGCATGAAATAAAGGCCCCACTGAGGGCTGCAGGTTCAAAAAGCAGAACAGAGAGAGGTGAATGGGATTGCCAGAGGTACCCAAACAAGGCTGAAATCCTAAACTATTGAGGTGCTTTGGAAAGATCCCACTTCACAGAAGTAATTCCTCAAGATATCAGTATTCCCCCACTCCACCCTCATTCTCATGGACTTTGTGGTGACAGAATAAACGCCCCAAAAAAGGTAAATTGTTGGTAAATTTTGTGAGTGCCAGGGCCTGAGGATAACGCCAGGACTTTGGCCAGACTCTCCTCACTTAATTCTTCATTTAGCCTAGGAAAATGTCAACAAGCTGCTCCGGAGTGAGCCCAGCTTCCTCAGAATTTGTGTGATGCTGGTGTTACTTGTTAGACATACTCCTCAGGCAGAGCAAGGGAGCAAGAGAACACGAGGTAGGTTAAAAAATAAAATAAAAATGCATCAAAAATATTGTTTCCACAGTGTGGATTAATTTTTCTTCACTGTGGCTGTGTTTGGACATCCTGCCCTAGGCACCTGTACACGCTCAGGTTTGCACAGGGGTTTTCCCCTTGATCTCCTGGCAAATAAAGTTTAATACAGGGGAAGATATTTGCTGGCTGTTTGCACTCAGAATACCCAATAGAGAGAGAATTACAGCGTGCCAAGCACAACACCTTCAATATCACATTTTGACACCAGCAGTGCGAGAGGCACACCCCACGTTTGTCAGTGAACACAGGATAGGGGCCAAAGCCTCAATGGACAAAAATTCTCATTCCAGTTTAGGAAAACGGTCCTTCAGCAGCACTGACTCACCTCAACTCTTCCAAATTTAATTCAAGTTTCATTTACCCCCTCCCCCATTTCTGAAAAAACTCTGAAGCAGATACCGGGAGGGTAAAAGATGCTCTGCTGTCCCCGGGCCGAAAATTCGGAGATTGATCCCAGAAAGTCCCGATCCATTCACAAAAGAACTGTTCAGACCACGTCTGTGCATATTCTTGAGTAACTCAATTATCACCCGTTCCCTTTTCATCCCTCTCTGCTGAGCTACCCGGGGCGGCGGATTAAGGGAAAGAGAAGATGCAAAGAGGAAAGACATCAGCATTTGTTTCTGGAGAAGACAGCTGAAAGCTGGGAAGGCAGAATGAGAAAGAAGCAGCGCCGAGACACAAAGAATTCCAAGACAAATGCCCATTACCCGGCACAATGTGCCGCTACTTTCTTAGCAACGCGCGTCACTTGAATTAATTTTCCGAAAGAAAACAGACTGTCTCAACAGCAGCCTGATGGTCTCAGCAATTCGCTTTACAATTACTCACTAAACTACCTTGATTTAATTATTCAAGAAGAATCTCACTGCCACTGATAACTACTTAATTAAAAACACAACTTTAGAGCAATAAGAGAGTCACATTATATTGCATTTGAAATAGATTTCTCGCTGTAAACATGCGCAGTTCATTTCAACCGCCTTAATGTGCCAATATATTTGGAGTCCCAAGGATTTTAAGAATGGCTCGAGCACCAGTCATCATCCAGGGGCTGCAAACAACACTCATGAGCTTGTTCTTGCTTGGAGCAATTCCACTCAGATCAAATTAAGAAAAGCAGCGCTGCGACAGAGGCGGTGTAGAGCATAAAACTTGATGCTCGGGAAAGTCAGAAGCTGAGAAATGAGAACAAATTCTTATCCTGTTCTACTGTTCCTGTTGGAAATTATACAACTTCTGAAATGATTTTTATTAATTTTTTTTTTTTTTTTACTAATTTTAGTCGGGGGTTTTGCTCTCCTTCGCCCAGGGGAAAGGGAAGGGAGATTTCTTTTTTGAAAACTCTGTTCCCTGGGGGAGGCCTGGTGAGTTTAACATTTGCAGACTGTGGGTAGCACAGAAGATACAGAAGGGACCATTAATGAACATCAACACCTAAACATCCCCCCTGGTGGGTCAGAGACACCTGATCTGGAGAAAAATCCTTAAGAGAACCAAGAATGAGGACCTAATTAGCATCAAAGGCAAGGGATCAATTACAAATAGGCAACCAAAAACTAAGAATTGTGTAATTTGGGAGCAATGAACATTGAACTGATGAATTCCTCTGGGTTTTGTCTGTATGAGTACCTGGGAAATCTGGTAAAGAACCAGGTGTGGTGGAATGATTTTCCTTGCACAGCCCGGGTTACATGTGGATAATATGATTTCTGTTGCACGTGTCCTGGCCAGAATAAAGTAATGCCTTAATTCTCTAACACTAAAAAATATTGCTGGACAGTTTTTGTTTCTCCAAGATGATTTGGTGAATTTGGTGAAAATGATTTCCCCCTGTGCTCTCCTGACCTCTTAGTGCTGCCAGAGCTCCACAAGTGAAGGTGCAAAACCTTGGCTGGGGCCACCTTCTCCATCCCCACCAGCAGAGAAAGCCCTGCCCTGGTCCTGGCTGGGGCAAATTCTGGAGATTCCACACCATCCCTCACTCTGTGACCTCACCCTGAGAGTCCCCAGCATCTTCTCCAACAGCCTGGGTGCATGGAGGGGACATCCAGCTCTTCCCATGTCAGCTGCTGGGAGCAGCTCACAGCCTCCAGAATGGGCATCTCTGACTGAGGGCAACTGCCTGAAAGCAATCCCCATTTTTTACAATTTTAGCATTTTAATGGGTATCAAGTACGGGTATCATTAGGTACTTGCAAGAGTCAAGAGCAGCCTTTGAAAATTTGCTGCTTTTTAACCTGTGACAGAAGGGGTTGTGAATAAATTGGCTCCATTTCCATTGGGATAGAGGTGGATAAATCCTTAGGGGAAGGAGCTGTTGGCTGCCTGTGGCCAGAGGGACCAGGGGCAAGCAGGGCTGGCTGCAGACACCGGCCTGAGCCACGAGGAACTTCCTGAGACCACTGGCTGGATTTAGGCTGTGCCAAGTGATGTAGGAAAGCCTCCCAAATCACCAGCATTCCAGCTCTTATTTAGTTATTTAAAACCTCTCTCCTTCCCCCTAACTAAGAGGCAGCGACTCCTTTGGTTTTTATGCATTTTCAGTGCAGCTGAAACTATAGATGTATTTATATATGAAAAAAAAAAAATTAAATGACTGCCTTCTTGAATATTATCTTCCCGTTTATTGTGTGCCCTCTCTCCCCTTCTCTTCCCAGAGAGACCAACCATCACATGAAAATGCTTTTCATCATCTGCAAAATTTGATGCCCAAAATAGCCCCATGGTTGCCCTAGCAACAAGCATTTATTCCCCCTCCCCCCAGCATCCCCCCCTTTGCATATTGCTGCATATTTCTATCATCTCTTTCCAGGCACAGTTCATAAACACAGCTGCATAATAAAGAATGTTATCACCAATGACTTACAGCCCAGCTGCTGCAAATAAGATATGAAGTGGCAAGGAAATACAATTTCATGCAGCTAGGACAACAGATTGATTGGGTGCCCTTCAAATTTGATGCCACTTCTTTAAGTCTGTCCAAATTCACAAAAAAAAAAAAAAAAAAAAAAAAGTAAAAAAAAAAGTTAGTTTCCCCACCTCCCCATCTTTCCATGGTAGCAACAGACAATAAAAGTGGGAGATAATTCACTAGGATACTCATTATGTCTGCAGCAACCTTGCCCTGAGAGATTGACAGTTTAAAGACATGTGCTGCTTTTCCTTGCCACCTCCTCTACTTTTCCCCCAGCTGCCCTTCATCAAAACTCTCATTCCTCCAGTTTGGTTGCCTGTTTAATTCAATTATCTTTCCTTTCAAATTATTATTTCTGTTCAGATTACGAGCCAGAAGGTTGTTACTGATAGAGACAAGCAGCCCCCTTAATTTCATTACCATCATCTCCAAAACTTTGTCCTTGTTTTTATTTAGTTTTGGTAGCGTGAGGAAAAGCCTCTGTCCCACAGCAATCCCATCAAGGACAAAAAGAGGTGGGCTTGTAAATCCTTCCTCACTGCTGTCAGTTCTGATGGCTTCACTTTCAAGGCTGTGGAGATCAGCTTTGGAGGCTGATGTGGATGTGCAGGGAGCACTTTGTGATCTCCTGGTGCCAGCGTGGGACACAGCAGGGCACGGCTGAACGGTGCTGAGGGACCTGGGTGCTGCTGCTCACAGGAGAGAGAGCATCCCTGGGTGCAGGCAGCTCCCCATGCAGGCTTTGTCTGCCACATTCAGCCCTCCTGTCTGCCCCCTGCCTCCAATCTCCTTTACTAACAGAGTTTTATGGAATTCCTCTTCACCCTGAGCATCAAGGTGTCTCTTTTCTGAGCCATTACTCCCTCCTTCCTCCTTCCTTCCCTCCCTTTCTCTTCCCTTCCCCTTCTCCTTCCTTTTCCTCTCCATCTCCCTCTCCCTTTCCATCCTACAGGGGCTCTTCCTCTGCATGGAACTTGTTCATGGAGCACAGCTGGCAAGGATGGGATCATTCTTTAGCAGGGACCTTGGCACTGATCCCAGACACTGCAATTGCAGGGGAAGAGCAAGGCTCAAGGTGTGCCATGGGTGCACCGAGACCTCTCTGCTTGGAAACGTGCAGCCAAAGAAAATCTGGTTTGTTCCCATCTAGCACAGAGAAGAGAGAGCCCCACCATACGTGTTGTGCAGCCTCTGGCTCCAAATTATCTCTAGGATTAGTTAACGCTAATCAATCCCCATCAATCAAATAAAGCACAGAGGAGGAAATTGCTCCTTGCAGAGGCCGTTCTCCCAGTGCTCACTGCTCCCAAATCCTCCCTGAGAGCCCTGCAGTGACTCAGGTGCAGATGGGGACAGCACAAAGGAGGATTTCTCACAGCCAGGCTGACCTGCAGGCAGCCCTCCCTGCCCACAGACATACAGAGATGCTCCTCCATTTTTCCATGCTTTTTTTTTCCCCTTCTTTTTCCAGAGAAAGGGTGGTAACACATTTGAATGCACTGAGCAGGGAAGCAGCGGAGTCACCTTCCCTGGAAGTGTTGAAAACCCACATGGATGTGGCCCTTGTGGCCATGGTTTAGTGGTGAACGTGGTGGTGGTACAGGGCTGGCAGCTGGACCTGATGGATTTAAAGATCTTGTCCATAATGATTCCCTAACTCTCTGCCTGTGTGCAATGCAGGATCCCATTGCCTCTCAGCTCCCTCACTCCCATCAGGACATTGCAGTAATGAGTCTAGAACAAGGTTTCAAGCACAAACAGCTCTGATTTGTGCAGTGAACTGGATCTGAATCCTGGCAGCTTGCACTCCCTGGCCCTTAGGATGTTGTGATGCTTAAATGCGTAGGACATTTGCCAGCTCTTCAGATGGGAGGCATGAAAGCAGCTCAGAACAGGATTATTACTATTATTAAAATGAGAGATGAGGTTTTATACCCAAAACTGCAGATCAGGAAACTTAAAACCATTTTCCATCTTGAAACAGGTTCAATGATGGAAGAGTGAAGTCAGCATTAAAGCAGCATTCATGGGTCACACAGAGGAGGGTGCTCGGAAATGGCACTGCAAGAGCTCAGCAAAGTTGGTGGATTTTCGTATCTTTTAAAGCAGAGATGAAGAAAATCAGAAAATGTGTAATATGAGGAGGAAAGATTTTTACAGACTAATTTCTACCACCTCGTTCGAGGCATGAGCAGTCCTTTAATCTAAGAAGGGTCATTTCTGTGTCATTTTTCTGCCCTAAGTGGAGGCCAAGTTCGAGAGAAGTGTTTCTTTTCATTTCCTTTGGATACAAGTACTCGGATCCAGACACCCATTTATCTTTCCTGACTCAAGTAAATAAATTAAAAAAGAAAAAACCAACTTAGTGTGTCCCATAAAACCCCCATAACACAACGAGATCCAACATCCTTTTTTGACACCTAAAACCTTAAACCCATCTGACACCATAAAACACCGCCGTCCCCCATCCCATGATTGTTTCCCTTAATCTAGGGGAACATTAAAGAGAGAAAAATCACGCTGAAAAAAAAAAATGACATTTTACCTATTTCCTCCCTTCCTGCCGTCACTCCGTGCTTTTGCCGTGGCAGGTCAGACACCTGCTCCCCACATCACGGGCTGAGGAGGTGATAAATGCTCCTCGGGGTGATGAGAGCAGCCGAATTCACCGGGTGTCACTCTGGAACAGCCATCTCCGCTCAGCTGCCATTCTTTGTCCTGCCAACAAGCCCTAAAAGCACGGGAGAAAGGCAAAAAAATTAAAAATAAGAGAGAGGGACTGACATTTTTTCTCTCACTGGAGGGGAGAGCTGCTGCTGGGATGTGACAGAAACCCCGGGGTCAGAGTGGGAATGCAGCAGCCAGCACTGCTCCCAGGGATGCCTTGGGAAGGCTGGCCTGGGACAGACTGGACAGAGCTGGAGAATAAAGTAGAGATTTATTGAAAAGCCTTTAGGATACACCTTGGGCAGGACAAGAGCCTGGCCAGGGCTACACCCAAGGTGAACCCAAAATGGTCACAAAATGGACAAATGGTCACCAGGTCTCACACTTCGATCAGTTTTGGCTCATTTACACGTTAGGGTTTAATTGTCCAATTACAGCTTCAGGTTATGCAGTCTCATCCTTCTTGTTCCTCCCTTGTTTGTGCTTTGGGGCCTGAAAGTTGTCCTTGGTGTCCATCAGGAAAAGGATTTGTTTTGTGTCCCTGCTCTGAGTGCCCCTGACTGTGAGCTCAGAGCTGCACCCTGGGCACCACAGAACCTGAAATACATGGAAGATAAAACTTAAGGCATCACTACAAACTTTTTAATTTGCATGAGGTTGGATCTCCTGGGTTTGGCCATGACCCTCACAAAGCTCTGGGTATATTTACCCTGGCAGGACCCAAATTTCAACCCAACCTGGCAGAGCCCAGTTTAATCATCGGGCAGGCCCCTGATTGTTGACCTCTCCCACCTCAGGACTGCATCACATCCTCATTTATAGACCTTGGGCCATTCCAGCAGGGATGAACAGGTCAAGGAAGAAGAGCCTCATTTGGTTTTTCCCTGCCCCATCACAGCAGGCTGTGCCCTGCTTCCAAAGGCATTGAGCATTCCCTCTGGAACAGACACAGCTCTGACATTCTGCACATTCCAGACTTGCCACAAGCCTTTGTCCTTTCTTTTGGGACTCCTTTTGATGCTTGGATCTGTCAGTGGCTGCTGAAACTTGTGCTACACTTCATGGGCACATCCCTGTGTGGATGCCCGGCCTAAAAACACACTCAGAGGTACCTGGAGAACCTCAACACTCAAAAATACAGAGTGCTGATGGCACCTGTGTTCACAACCACCCCTCTGCTCTCCAAGCTGGAGATGGACACTGGCATCTCCTCATGGATTTGCTTTGGACAATCAGGAGTGGCATCACAGCCCTGAGCAGAGCAACAAGCCTCCAGCACATCCTTTTTTTTATTTGAACCCCTGAAGTGGGAGTGATGCCCTCAGCACTGCTTCTGCTGGTCCTCCAAGTCACTCCATCCCATCCCAGGTGGGGAGGACACATCCCAGGGACCAGCTTTTGAATTGTCAATTATGCCATGGTTCTGCAGTGCAATTATTCATAAATATTTATACACACACACACACTCCCTTTGTTCTGCTTTTGTGTGACATAGAGGAGAATTTTGGCTCTGTTCTCCCTCCCTCACCTGGATTTGCTCTGCCCTTTCTTGGATACAAGGGATTTGATTGAATTAACTTAATTGGCAAACGTATTGTTCAGACAGCTGTGACAGGAACGACTTTGTGCATTAGTCAGGAGGTTAAGTGGCTCGTGGCAGCTCCCAACACCTTTTTTTTTTTTTGCTTTTAGCCCCCCTGTATTGACTCTGAGTCACTTGTTGTGTTTGGAAGCAGTTTTTTGGGGTTTGGAAGCAGTTTAAGGGGGCAGACAGATCTGCTATGTTGTTTGGGTGTTGAGAGGCCACATGGTCAGAGCTGGCAAAACCTCTGGCTCCTCACCTTGCTCCAGCCTTTGGCCACGTCAGCTGCTTTGGGAATTGTGCCTACATGGCATTTTTGTTGAAAAGAGGGCAACTGCATGTCAGGAAAAGGCACCTGCAAGTTAACATTTCTGCCTGGTCTTTATCTCACATGCTGTGAGTGCCCATGTCCTGCCCTGCTGAGGCTCTGCAGGGCTGGTGCCTTCACCCCTGCAGCCCAGGTTCCTCCCATGTGATTTGAGGTGACTGTGACCCAGATCCCTCTGTGGGAAACAGAGCAAGGACCATCTCCAGATGGACATCCAGGTCTCCAGAGAGGATGAGTTGCTCTTGGGCAGACCTTCCTCCCTCCCCTCTGAGTCTCCAGTAACTGAGCTGGTGAGGTTCTCAACTTCAATACCTCAGCTAAGAGCCTAAAATGGACCAGTTTTCAAGCAGTCCTCCCCTTTCCCCATGAACTGTTGCCTGTTATTTATTGCATTGTGCACAGGCTACATAACTTTACAGGTTGGAAGGGCATTGTTTGAGGGAGACTTTCCATGAAAGTGCTCACACTTTGGCATCCTTTGAACTCCTGCAACCAGAAGAAAAGCCAAGGAAAGGCAGGTGAGCAGCAGAGGGAAGCAGGAGAACCTGATTTCTGGGGGTGCTGTGGGACACTGCCAGCACATGTGTAAGGCAAAGAACCCTTTGGGATGTCACTGTGCCACAGCTCAGGGTTCAAGTGTCTCCCCTGCTCACAGCCCCCAGGACTCCAAAATTCTCCAAAGCCCAGCACCTGATGGAAAACCAGCAGTGTCCAGTTTGTGACCCCACACAAACCTGACAGATTCAAAGCCCCACAGATGTGCAGTGACTCTGTGGGTGCAAAGAGAGACAAGCAGCAATAATTCTGATGTCACCTGAGAAGTGGCTCTGCCCCAGCTGTCACCATCACCAGGTGATGCCAACACTCAGATGGGACCAAATTCCCTCTCCTGAATGGAGGAGGTCAGCTCTGGATGAGTGGCAAGGCAAGGTGTGGGTGAAGCTCCTATTTAGCACCTCTCTGCCCCCTGATTATCCTCTGGCCAGGCACGGGTCCATCACCCAGAGGGGCAGGACAGCCCTTCCCCAGCACCACGGGCACTTGAAAAACACATTTAAAGCTTACAGGCAGAGAGAGAATGGGAAATTTTCATAACCATTTTGATTCCTGCTAACTGAAGCCAGTGTAAATCTCTGTTTTTTATGAATCTCACTTACATTTCGTGCCTGACTTGTGCATAAAACTTCCCCAGATTTATACAAGCCAACTCCATAAGTCATCCCCTTCCCAATCAGGCCCTATATCTTGATGACCTTTTAGAAACCAATGACTGCTTTCCTGTTGTTATCCATAATTGGAAAAGCACTAGAGATAAGAAAATTTATGGCAATGAGTGATCTACCTGCAAGAGACAATAAAGAACACTGGGCGGTGAAAGAAGGGGAAAGAAAAATCCCACACACGGAGCAGTGCAGGCTCAGATGCACACACAGCTCTGGCTCAGCTTTCCCTGTTTTCACTCAATCTCTCCCTCCTTGAGCCCTCAACTCCCCTGACCTTGCAGCCTCCACCCTACAGGACAGATGCACCCCAGCATTTCAGTTTTCTTGGCATTTACTTGCAAATATTGTGGTTTAAGGTTAATGAAGCATCATACAGGAGTGGGTTCGTTCCTTGGGTGGATAATTTCATCCACACAATCCTATTCCTCCAGGAAAGCACCCCAGGAGTGCAGTCTTCACACTGTTGGGGGTGTAACACACAGGGGGTGGGCAGGGCAGCCCAACCCATCACCTTGGGGTTGATCACAGAGACAGGAATCACCTCACCACCATCCACAGCAATCCCTGCCAGCAGGAATCATTCCACACCAGCACCACTGAACTGCTCCTGGCCATCAAAATCCCCATTCCCAGAGTGAATTTTGGTTTGTTTTGAAACAAAGGCAGGAGTTCACTTGCTGCCACATTCCCTTCTCTGGCACTGCACAAGCAGATTGGGGTGTAGCACTGCTGGGTGTAAGAAATGGGAGCTGTATGTGAGGCACAGGTCCCAAGAAATCCAGGACATGCCAAGACACAAGGGAAATGCTTCCAGTCACATCCACTTTCCAGTCAGAGTAACCCAGGTGACCCTCCTGCCTCTAAGAGGAGCTGAAATGAAAAGGAGCATTTGCAGCCACCAGCAGTACCCAAAGGTGTGCAGGGGAAGTCCAAGGTCTGCAAAGCAGAGGGATGAAAAATCTGCAAACAGGCAGAAATAATTCATCCAGCTTTACTCTAAAAGTTGCCTTCAACTCTCCTGCAGAAGCAGGAGACTCCTAGGAGAGGCAGCCAGGATTCAGGGGCACTGCAGGGGAAAAAAAAAAGCTCCCTTATCCTTGGATCAGCTGTAGCACACATCCAGGCAGCCTTCAGGAAATCATCCAGTCCTTTCTGTTCTCCACATCTCCCACTGCAAAGTGCTGATAAAGGGGAAATGCTCAGTCCCTATCATGACAGCATTTTCAGGTAGTTGGATGAGAGTTGCTAAAGCAGTTTAAAAAGTGGCTTTCCAAAGCTCTGCTGTCACTTGAGACACACAGATAGAATGACCTGTACCCACCCTGATTGCTGTACAAGTGTTTGTGCTGCCCCAGCTTAAAATGGATTCTGGCCACAGCTCAGCTTTCTTATTTGCAGTCAGGAGGATTACACAGAACTATCTGTAATAATTAACTCCCAAGAGAGAAGTTAAAGAGAAAACAGTAAGAGCAAGCAGCTCAGAACCAGGAGGAAAAAAAACCAAAAAAAAACAACCCAACAAAACAACAGATGACAAATTCCTGGCAGGGGCTGGGATGAGGAGAGGCAAAGAGAAAGGAGGAGTGGTTGTCATTGAGGAAACCCTGGCAGGTCTCCCCTGCCAGCCCTTGCAAATAAAGATCTCTGCAGCTCCATGGAAGCTCACCACATCCGTGCAGCCCAAGGCTCCTCCAGTTTGCAGCTTTTGAACTGGCTCCCAGTGAGCTCTGCCCCTTTTTTAGTTTTTTTTAGGGGGGTATGGGGTGGTGGCAGCTCAGGGCTGAACATCCCTGCCTTGCTGTGGTCTCCTCCAGCTCTGCTGAATTCAGCCTGCACCGAGGACATCTGTATTTTTGGATTATTCATTATGAATTGATTAGTTCATCCCACAGTCACCCTGATCATATTCTTCCTATGTACTAACATCTCAATGAATGAGCAGTCAAGTAGAAAATGAATGCATTAGTGCCTGATTGTATTACTAAGCTCTTGTATATGCTAACGAATGCAGCAGGGCTTAATTCAGCCCAATAACAAACAGGTAGTTGCAGAGTTAAGCTGCACAAGTGTCCAAATAAGAGTAAAACATCAAAAAAAAAAAGACCCCTCTTAATATCTTTTGTGTTTAACATTCAAATTAGCTTTGGACACGAGCACTTGTTTGTGGAGAATTCTTTTGTCTGGGTATAGAGACATTTTCCTGCTAGGATTTTCACAATCATGACACTGAATCAGGCACTTTCGTCCCTGGCAGGGTGGAATTGATTACAAACCACCTAGTTAATTAAAAAAACAGCTTGCATTCAAGCCTGCTTTTTAGCAGAAACTAAGCTCAGAAAATTATTTTTTGTGAGTCCACTGGAATTGCTATTTGCAGTAAAATATGCCAGATGAAATCCTCTGCTGGGAACTGAGAAATGAAACTTTTTTTTTCCCCTTTCCTTTTATTTTTATTTTTCATCATACCCTGTATGAGATAATTTCCTATTTCTACCCACAGCAGCTACAATTGTACATGGAGAAAAGAAAAGCTGAGAGAAAGCACAAAAGAAACAGGCACATTTTCTGAGCAGGTTGGCCAGGCAGGAACTTTGTCCTTGTCCATTGACTTACTGCGTGATGCAGAGAATAGCAGCTCCCTGGATCACAATCTGTTCATCAAAACTTTATGAGTAATAGATGAAAAAGTCTGGAAAATTTCCACACAGGCTCAGGTTTGGCTCCTTTGCTCAGAGCAACCAGCACAGCTGCAGACATGCAGAGTCCAAGCACACCCATTGCTGTGGCTTTTGGGGGGCACAGAGCACACAGACCTACTTGTGCTCCCCAAATTTACAATATATTTACTCAGGGAGCTTTCCATAAGGATTTCTAGACAGGCTCAGATGGTTCCAACAACCAGCATCCTAGCAGGGCCACATTATCCCTTCTACCAGCTGGTTACCATTAAAATGTAACAGGGACAGTAGTAAAAAAAAAAAAAAAAAAAAAAAAAAAAAAAAAAAAAAAAAAAAAAAAAAAGAAAAAATTAAATTCCTCCGTCTCAGCAAGAAAAGAATCACCTAAAGCACAAAAGAATCTATAGCAGCTGTCAGAACAAGGCCTGGACAGCACCTCCCTGCACAAAAGGGTGGGCACTGACCCCTCCAGAGCCCATGGAGGTGACAATTCAGAAGAGCAGCAGCTGTGCCCAACATGACCTGAATGCAGCAGGGTGACTCAGCCGTGAGGCTGCATTTCTTAGGCAGCCTTGCTGGCTTAGGGGCTCGCACAAAAAGCCCTAAGAAATCCCTCCTGGACTGTACTCCCCTGGAGTTTGCTCCCAAAAGGGACAGCAGGGTTGCAGAGAGGCCCTGGGCAGGGCTGGCTGCCCCATCAGGGGATTTTTGGGTCTGTCACAAACCAAGGCTGGCAGTGATAGCCCAGCCCTGGAACAGCAGCCCTGACCCTTGGGCATCCTCATCCCCTGCTCCTTGCACCAGGACCAGGCATGCCAAGAGCCACAGGGGCATGGCATGCCCCTGCCACTGACCCAAATCCCTTGGATTGCCCCCAGCAGGGGAATTTGGCTGCTCCTTTGATGGGCAGCTCTTCTTGGCATCAGCCCAGGGAGATTTTAATTTCCCCTCTCTGATGAGCCTTGGCTGTGTGGAGGTGGCCAGACCCTGTGGCCAAAGACCTGTCCTCCCACAGGATATTGTGGAACTGAGCCCTCAAATCCACTGAGCAGAGTCTAAATCAGAGCCTGCAAGAAGTGCCTGTAACAACCTGAGTGCAGAAGACTGACTCATCCCTGTGTTTTCCCCAAGCACAGACTGTGGCTGTTTGGCAATAGACCAAAGAAAATGACAGTATAAACTGCCAGATCCCAGCAAATCTCTTCTTTTCCTGCCTCTCTTTTTCACTTCCAAGAGGCAGAGTTGGTTTTGTTGCTATCCCATAGAGAAGCCTCATTCTCAGGTCTAAATTTGGCTCTCCCATCTTCTCAGTAGGCAGAGTGACAGAGGGATTGTTCCTGCAGATTAAAAAGGCTCTCTCTGAGAATCAGTCAGTCCCTGAGATGCATTTGGGGTCTCTTCAGTGAGTTAAAAGACAAGTGGGCTTTGAATCCTGGCCCTGGGGAGCAGGGTTAAGGACAGCTGAGGTTTTGCTGGGATGTCCCATCACCACCACAAGGGAAAGTTGAGCACTTGATCCATTCCACAGGTGAGAGGGTCCTAACACAGGCACAAGGGAGCAAAGGCTGCCACAAATGCTGCATTTTCAGCCTTTCTCTGCATGGGGAAAGAGATGTGCACCTGCCCATCTTAGAAACAATCTGCTCACCCAGAGACAAACAGAACCCACCTGGTAACTCTATAGTCCCAAGACTTGTGCTGTTACAAACAGGATAAGCTTCTCCATAGAAATTATCTCCTTGACATTAGCTGGGTGTTCCTGAGCCAGAGGAACAAACTCCCTGGAGAACAGTGATAAAACCTCTCCAACTGCCAGGTTATCAAATGTTTATGGTAATCAAAGGGAGAATGTGATTATATTTGACCCCAGTGGCTGAGCACAAGTATCAGGCAACCTGGGCACAAGTACTCATGATTATGAGCTCCTGGACTAATAAAGCCAATTAGATATAAACAAAGGCATCAGCAACAAATGAAAGTAGGACCTCTGTTCCCAAACACAACTCTGCCAGTGGAGTGTTTTGATCTATCCAAGCAAAAACTGCTTCAGATAAACAAATTTGATGAGCACATGCTTTACTCAACATGTGCAGCTGAGGAGCTCTCCAGTTTTACCTCGTGTCTCCCAGAGAAGGGAGGAGTTTTGAGCTTTTACTCTTGGAAGTGTAACTGCCCTGGAGGAGACCCTCATTAGGTATTTGAAGTTTTATACTGCACAAAATAGCAGTTTATAATGTAAGGAACCTCTTGTCTTGCTTCCAGGAAATGAGGTACACAAGCAAACCGTCCTGTGAAAGCTGCAGGAATTGTCCAAGGAGTTCAGAAAAGGAGCACAGGGCTGGGCAGAGTCAGACAAACAGGCTTGCAGACAGATGTTTTGTATTAACAGACAAAAAAAAAAACCAAAAAAAACCCCCTCCAAAATAACCACAGGTGGGTGTCCAACACATGGACCTACCTCACACACCTTCTAGGGGTGTTCCTGATGGTGCCAGCAGCACACAGGACCGTGTAACCCCCAGAGCACAGAGCCAGGTCACTGCTGAGGGACCCAAAGGCCAGGGGAGCCCTTTCTTACTTCCACTGGAGCCACTCAAGGCTGCCCACGGCAAAAGGAGGGTGGGGAGCCCAGAAAGTGATGGACACACCACATTTGTGGGAGACATGGGCTGCTGCTGCTGTTACCTGTGCCCAAATCAGGATTTGAGGCAGCTCAGGTGCCTTCAAACTCCTTTTCCCATGGTGTTCCCAACAGGGACAGCCAAACCACTCAGGCAGCCAGGGAATAACCATGGAGGGACTTGTCCAAAATTTAATCAGGCCCCTGACCCCAGCTTACACAGGAGCTATTTCCCAGCCCTCCAGCATCTTCCTGAGCAGACTGAAACCCTTCAAAGTGCTTTCTGCTTCTCCCTGGACAAAGGCATAACCAACACAGGCTGGGAGCCAGGAGGAAGATGCCAACAGCGTGGGCTGTGGAAAAGAGGACACAGGTTGTTGGTGTTCTTTTGGCATGTTGTTTTCAATTTTTTTTTTCTTCTTTTTGAGGAGCTGTAGTGTCATCTTGTTTTATTTGCTGGCACTGCAGGCTGCTGGCAGGATGACTTGGTTGCCAGGGAAACCACTGGGAAAGTGCACAGGGCTGCTGCTGCCTGCATCTGGGCACCAAAACCTCACTGCCAGCGAGGATCCTGCTGCCTCCAGCCCTGCCAGGCCAGGCTGGGAGGAGCAGAAACAGCAGCCAGACAAGCATCTGCTCCCACAGTGCCCAAATCAGGGGCTGATGGAAGTTTCCAGAGCCAGGGAGTGAGCCCTGCAGAAGGGTCAGGATGTACACAGCCAGCCCTGGCCTGCCAGCAAGGACAGGGTTAGCCCAGAGCCTAAGGCAGGCTCTATTTTTATTGTTTTTTATTTTTAAATCACTGCCATTAGGAGGATTGTTATGGTTGGCAATTTGCAATAATCAATTTGAAACCACAGTTTGATTAGTTAATGCACTTTCTGCTGCTCTCTGCTCTTAATTTGATTGGGAGGAGAGAGGGGGGATTTTGTTTCCTGCTCTGTGACGGTGCTGGTCCCTGCCTGTGGGGACACATCCTCACTGCTCCCGTGGCAGGACAGGCTGGGTGTCCCCTGCCTTCTCCAGGCAGCCAGAAGGACCATCCTTCCCTCTAAAGGTTTTGGCTTCCTTTTTTTTTTTTTTCTGCCAAGGTCAGAATGAATAACACGGGAAATGAAGGATCGAGTTTGGACTTGGAATGTTTGTTATATCTTATCTATTTACACTATTTACAGACTCATGCACTGTGAGCTCAATCTAGCAAGCTGGAAAAATGAGGTAAAATGGAGTTCTCTTAACTCTTTCTAAAGTTATTTAAGTGATAATCTCCTAATAATGAGGTAACACCTTCATTATTTATACTTTTGACCCAATAATGACCACCCCAGGCCAGCAATGGGGACCTTTTCCATGCAATTACAGAAAACCACCCAAACCCATGAAGGAGAAGGAAGAAGAAGGTGAAGAAGAAGGACTTAGATAACACCCAAACCCTTCCATCTTGACTCACACACATTACTATATACTAAAATCCCCAAATCCAGGCTTTTAGAATTCCAACACTTCCCCACACCCCCCTCAGGCTCAGCCAGCTCCTTCTGCCTCCCCAGCTCCACACAAAGGGCTGTGGGCAGGTGGGTGGGCAAGACAGCTCTGGAGCAAGAGGAAAGCTGAGCATCAGCTCCAGAAATATCTGTAATACATGATAATATCCAAAATAAACTCCAGGCAGGCACTGCTCTTCACACTTGCCTGTGATACATGACTATCCTGAAGGTTCTCACTTCAGTGCCCACACATTATTCCCACCAACAGCAGAGAGAGTAACAAAGCTGGAGAAGCACTTACAGGAAGGAAGAGAAGGAAATGCATTTTCCTCTCCCTTTCATGATCTATCCAGACTCCAAATATCTTTCTACAATCCATATTTTTCCCATGGAACCTGCCCAAGTTGTCAAAGCAGTGCAGGAATGACCAGGCAGCTCTTTTAGAAGCTGGCACAGGTGTGTCCATGCAAATAATGCACATCTCCTCTCCAGGGCACCTATGGCTTTGCTGGGACTGCTCACCAAGGCTGGCTCAGGGCCCTCCAGGATGATGCTAATGCTGAATATCCAGCAGCCAACACCCAGCCTCAGGAAATCCCCATCTGGAGCTGCAAAGCACCCAACAGCTGTGACTCCAAGGCTCACCTGAGCAGTCACAACACCCCCAGCTTCAGGAACAGCAGTGTAAGCCACTTTGAAAAGACCTTTCCACCTTAAAAATGAAAATATTGGACACGAGATCTTTACCAACCCCTCCAAAACAAGTTATGTCTAAAAAATGAATGATTTCTGTTTTAGAAAAAAATGAACAACAAACCAAGCTCCTTTTATTTGCACATCCTAAACTGCAGAGGGGGAGAGCCCAGAATGTGCAGGGGAAACTCCAGTGCTGTGAAGGTGTCAGAGATGCTGAGTCTGTGTTCAGCAGCTCCAAACCCCAGAGCAGACTGGTGAGCACAGTGGTTAGCAGAGAACCAGGGGGAATATTTCCATCAATTAACTTTTACTACATCCCCACCAAGGTGACTCAGGCACTGACAGAGCCCAGAGAATCCCAAATTGCTCCTCTCCACAGCAAACACTGTAACTTCCAAGAAGTCAGCTGGGGCCACCCAGCTCAGAGCTATTTTCTGCCTCTGTCACTCATGCTGTCTCTCAGAGCTCTTCACTGCTGCTCCTTCCTTTCCCTTCCTGCTCACACTATTCCCAATCTTGGCAGCTTCCTCCACCCACCTCTCCCCATCCCCAAATCTCTGTGTTTGATGATCTGTTCCCATCTCCTCAGTTATTCTCAGCACCATGTACCAAAGATACACCGAGCAGAGAGGCTGTGACGCCCCACTCTGCTGCCCTAAGTGAGCAAGTTTATCTCTGTGCCATAAAAGGGAAAGGAAAAACCCAACAAATCCATTTTTTTTTAAAGGCTTTATACATCCCACCTGCTCCCGGAGCATCCTTGGGAGAAATCTGGATTGTTGTGTCTGACGTTACCTGGTGCAGCAATTAGGAGCTGTATTTACAGCCTTGCTACCATTTTAATGCTGTTTTGCATCTGTTGTACTCTCACTTAGAGAGTAAATGTAGTGGGGAACATCTGTTTCCTTCTGCTGGCTCAGGAGATGTCCCTGGCCAGCCATTTCCCCTCTGCTGCCTTGGGCTGTCATTATTTCAATTACCATGGCAGGGACATCTCCCTGCAGCAACAGGAGCCAGTCCTTGGCCACATTTCCCAGCAGAGTGGAGCTTTGAGGTGTCCCCACTGGGATTTTAGCTCAAGGCAGCCCCAGGACCCCTCTTAGCCCCTTTTCTGCTCCCTTTTCCCTCCAAACCCCAACCATCGGTGTTTGGTCACCTCACAAAAAGGGATGGGGAGAAAGCAGAGATTTTTAACTCCTTCACCTCTCTCTTTATGCCCCCTGGGATGCCTGGAACCCCAGGCTGGAGGATCCTGACTCGGGGGGTGATGTTGGCTTTGAAATTGTACAGGATTTGCTGCTGCAGCTGAAGGCATCTGAGACAATGGGGGGTGATAAGGTTCATCCCAGGGGACAGAAGGAGTTGGCTGATGCTGTTCTGAGCCCTCTCACAGTTATCCATCAATGGTCCTGGGAACCCACAGCAGTCCCAGTCAACTGGAAGCTGGAAAAAGTCATTCCAATTTTCAAAGAGGGCAAGAATGCAAACCCTGGTAATTACAGGGCTGTCAGTCTCACACCGGTGTCTGGTGAAATTATGGAGAAGATCATTCCAGGAGTTATTGAAAAACACTTGAGAGACAATTCAGCCAGTGGACAAAACTGAGGCTGATGAAGGGGCAGCCTGGCCTGACACTCCCTCAATATCCTTTTATTACAAAATTACCCTCCCAGGGGGCAGAGGGTGGGTGTGGGCTTTGGGGATTTTAGCAAAGCTCCTGATGCTGTCTCTGACAGTAACTGTGGGACAAAGTGTCCAGCAGGCATCTAGACATGGTGGTGAAGGTCAGGCTTCAACAGCAAATGGGGGACAGTCAAGACTCAATTTCAATTTCACAGAGCCCATCTCTTGTGTTTTATCAGTTACCTGGAGAGAGGAGCTAAACACTAAGTAAATCTGCCAGCAGTGTTTTATTAGGAGGTCCAGTTGATTCCCTTGAAGGTAGAGGAGAGACCTTATGGCCTTACAGAGAGATCTTGCTACAGCAGAGCTCTGGGCAGTCAGGAACTGAATTAAATTTAACAATTTTCCACATTCTGCACCTGGCTCTGTGCAAACCTGGATGTATGTATAGGATGAGGGACAAGAGGCTGGAAAAGCTGGCTTAGAGCTGCACCAGAGGAAGATCACAATGGCTGTGATGAAAGGACTTTTCATGGAGAGGATGATCAAGCACTGGAATTGTTCCCCCAGGAGGTGGCCATGGCCCCCACCCTGCCAGAGCTCACACACAGCCTGCACAACCCTCTTGGATACACGGTTCACCTTCAAGGTTGCCCTGCTTGAAGCCAGAGTTTGGGCTCTGATCCCCACAGGGCCCTTTCAAACTCAGGATATTCCAGAATTCTCTGCTCCTGCCCAGCTTAGAAGTGCAATTCTTGGATGGTACAGGACACCCTGGAGGAGCAGTGCCCTCAGCTGTCAGGAGGGGCTTTGAGACAGCAAATCACAGCTGAATTGGTTACTCCTGGACACATTTATGTCTTTTTTCAAATCACTGAATCCATTTTGACCCTGCACTCAATGTCACCAACACTCTGCCTGTGCCACAGGAGCACCAGGGGCCTCCAGCTGCCCCTGCATCCCCAGAGTCTGCAAACACCTGAGGGACAGAGCTCTGCTGAAAAGCACATTCCTGAAAAGCCATACCCAGCCATGCTTGTATTGTGGATCTCAACCCATAATCTCATTTTGCTGTCTCATTCCCAGCCTGCTCTCCCCTCCTGCCCCAGGTGTTCCACCTGAGGGATGTGTAAAGCTGGGAAATCTCAGTCACAGGGCTGCCAGAGCTTTCACTGAGGAGCCAGGCTGTTGTCTGACCTGTCTTCCAAGAGGAAAACTGCAGCCTAGGTGTTGGTTTGAAAGTAAAACCAGTGAGAGAATCCAAGTCAGAAAATACAACTTAATAGGAGGAATACAAGTGAAATAAAATAAATGAAAATTATCCAACCTGACACCCTGATAGTTAGGGTGGTGGTGGCAGTCCAGATGAAGTGCTCTTGTTGAAGCAGTGATCCCACAGAAAGGTCTGGTAGCTCTGCTCCTCCAGGAGTCCAGCAGGTAGGAGCTCCCTTTGGTGTCCCAGATTATATCCAGGTGGGAATGCTTGGCTCCTCCCCCTGGGTGGAGCATCTCACAGTGGTGTGATCTCATTCTATGAGTCATACAATGGGTCCTTGATTGCCAATTAACAGAGATAACACCCAGAGGGAGTCACCTGTGAGCCATGGGCAAGGCCTTGATGGCCCATGAACAGGAGATAGCCCAGAGGGAGGGGCAAGGGAAACACTGCTGGTTCTAACAGCTCCTGAGGGTGGGGATAGGATACAGACTGTGGGCACATCTTACATTGTAACCTAGGGCACAGGGAAGGGAAGTGGCTGATTCTTGTCTTGACCAAGCTCACCCAGTGCATTTCCAGCAGCCTCACAGGTGAAAACCAAAGTCTCCCATCCCCAGAGCCCAGCTCCACACTGTTCCAGGCAGCTGAGCTGGGGAATAATGCTGTGCCCTTTATCTTCCCATCCTCTTCTCTGCACTTCCCTACTCCAAGAACCTGTCTGGATGAGAAAAATTAAGTAAATGCAGCCAAAAGGCATTTTAGACTCTTGCACTGATACAGGTGTGGACACAGCCCTCCTCCTCCTGGCCTCAGCTATTCCAGGCAGCACAGAACCAAGCTGAACCAGCACAAGAGCTCCTGCTGGCTCAGGATGGAGCTGTGTGGTCCCACTGGGACTGTTTTTTCCCAAAAACCAGACTGGTGAGGCACAGAGGGAGAGCTGGGGGGCTGCAGTGGCTGGGGAGGGCAGAGGAGGAGGCAGCCTGGGCTTGCAGGGCCAACAGAAGGGAGCTTTCAGATCTCAAAGGTTATCCTGGAGCTTAAAGGTCACCCTTGGGTGCTGCTTGGAAAACCAGGTGCTTTTCCATCGCCTGCCCCCTCCAGCAATGGCTCTGTCCCTCCCTCACTCCTGACATCCCTGCAGCAACACCTGGGGTGAGGAAATCTGCCTGCACAGGGCCCTGTGGCCAGATCAAATATCAAAGCAGATGTGAAGAGACCTTCCTGCAGCTCCAGGATTTGCTTTCCACCAAGCAATCTTCCCTGCTTTACACTCATTGCCCTGATCTGTCCTTCCCAGCCAAATGGAGCTGATCCAGGCTGGTGCTGCCTCCCCATCCCTGCACATCAGCACTGAGCACAGCAGCTTCCCCAGGGCAGGGCTCTCCAGACAATTCCACACCACAGATCATTGTTAGTAAACAGCAGCAGCCTGAAAATGCACCAGGAAAACCACCCTGCTCCACAGGACGTTTAAGGAGAGCCAGGGTTATGCAGGTTTTTTGGCTTTTTTTTTTTGTACATTAAAGCCAACAGAAGGTTCTTAGCTTATTTGGGTCAATTAACTACAGCTTTCAAATTAAGTTCTCATCTCATTTTACAGACAAGCTGTAAGCAAAGCGTAAAAAAAAGGGTCAGCTGAGGAGAGCAGAGACCAGGCTTTCCAGACAAGTAATTTAAACCCAAAGGGTAGGAACAGAATTGAGATCAAAGGAGAGCACAGAGACCACCTAAACAACGTCTGCTGCTTCGCCCACTTGTTTTCCCTTTGCTCTGTGCCCCAAACTCGAGCCAGGAAAAGGGGAAAGAAGAGGCAAGAAGAAGAGCTGTGCAGGGAAGCCATTTGTGGCACACACCACCACATTTCCTTGGGCTCCCGGAGCCAGCACTGACGGTCCATATTCTGGAGTGCCATCTACTGGCATTTTTCTCTCTTTGCTGTAAATTAAAGGCAACCTCGGTGTTGGAAAGGAGCTCAGGTTGCAGCCAAGTGCTTGAAAAATGCCAGAATCCAGATAACCCCAGCCCAGTCCCTTTGTACAGGTGCATCACAACACACAGTGGAATAATAAGATCATGGAGCACTTTTTTTTTTTTTTTCCTGCAGGAAAAAGCCTCTTTGGTACACCAGATGGATAGTGCTCTCTTAATGAGCAGCTATTCAATATTTTTCTTTATCCTCATCCTTCAATATGTAGTCCTGTGTCCTGGGCATGGCATGCTATTGAAGTCCTGGGCTAAATAATGAGCTATTAATTTTCTCCTGGGCTTTCACAGCATTTATTATCACAGTATCTGAGTGGTTTGCAAACATTAATTCGCCTGAGAGCAGCCCTGCAAGAGAGTGGAATTATTCTTGTGCAGATGGAGAACTGAGGCACAGCCAGTGTGAATCCAGAAGGGAACCCTTGGCTTGGGAGCTCCACCTGAGGTGCAGAAAGAACCCATTTTTCAGAGCTGAACAAGTCAAAGCTTTTTTAGGGCATCCACAGCCTCCCCCTTTGGCTGAGAGCCCCCAGCTTTCCCCACCCCACCTGGGAGCCCAGCAGCTCTGGGTTCATCTGAGATGAAGCATCCTCACATTTTGCCTGGGACTGCTGCAGTCCTCCAGGCTGCCCCACGAGCTCCAGAACCCCAGGAGCAGCGCATCCCTCTGGGATAATCATCTCTGACCACAGCCTAAACCATCCCTTCAGCCTGGGGCAGCCAAATTTACACTGTGGGTCTTCCCAGAGACCATCTCCTCCCCATAACACCACAAAACATCTCCTCACACACCTCTGGCAAGCTGAAACCTTGGGTAAGAAGACCAGAAATCACAGCAAAAAAATGTTCCAAAGGAGGAGAGAGCAGGAGCAGCACAGGCAGACTGGGGCCCTGCCACCAAAGAATCACAGTCCCTGTTGATTCAGGAGAACCCAGAAATACAGCACTAGGGGAGACAGCAAAAAGGCCATCCATATTCCCTGTCCAGCAGGAAAAATGTGTTATCCCCCCTCTAAATCCAGTGAGCAGCAAGACCCAGCCCATGTGAGCAGTTCCACCAACCCCAGACCTAGAGAATGGTGCCAGGGCACGTGGTCAGACTGTCACAGCAGCTCTCTGAGGCTCAGGAGGTGCAAAAGAGATCCAAAACAGAGTCAGCACATCACAGGAGAGGGCAGGGGAAAGGATAAATCCCTTCTTGGCACCTCTTGCTCCCCATGCAGCCCTGACACCACCCAGAAGAAGAAGAGCTCAGGCTGTGGCTGCCCTCGAGTGTGGAGCTCAGACCCAGCTGCTGCACATGCCCAGGTTTTTGGGAGAGGCAGAGCCCCATTTCCCCTGCTCCAGGGCTGGTGAATCTCATCATGGCAAACCCAGCCATCCACTCTGTCCAGCCCCTGGTCACTGCCTTCATTTCACCCAGAAGAATCACAAGACAATTTTGGGGACCAGAAGTCAATATTTTATATTGTATCTTGAGAAGGAAGAACCACTCACATCATGACTACTATATTTTCTTTTTACTTTTCATCCTTTCCAATCCCTTACCCCTCCTAAGACCTTATTTGCATTTTTGATCAGACCCATACACCAAGAGAAGCCCCTCAGGGAGCTGATTGTAACAGTGCCCAGGTCCTTTTCCTGGGCTGAATCAATTAATTTACACCCCTGGGAATAAAATGGATTTTTCCTGCCAACGTGTACAATTACTCCCAGTTTTCATTGGTAGGAGAAGGGGAGGCTGAGGCTTTGAAATGCAAAGTCGTTTGTGCAAATCACCACCTCCAGCAGCAAAAGCTTCCCCCTGGTGCTGCCATCCCAGGTGAGGCAGCTTCTTACCTGAGAGGGATGGAGCTCTGCTGCTCTGCCCTGCCCTGTCCTGCCCACATCCAGGCTCATCCTTGCCCTGGAGCCCTGGGGATACCCATGGCTCTGCCAGGGATGAAAGGAATCCTTCAGTAAAGCACCAAACCCCCCCTGTGCCTTCCCAAAACACAGCAGCATCCCATAAAAACGGGCACGGGGGATTTGCCCTTGCAAGGCTCTGCCAATTTACCCCCCTTAGCTCCACTGCCCAGGTCATTTATTGTTTTAAACTTCTACCTCTGAGCTCAAGGCTCTTCATCACATCTCCAGCAAGAAGCACAGCAGGAGGGAAAACTGGCACAGGGACTGTCTGGGGGTTTTCAGCCCAATTTGCTATTTTAAGATTCTTCAGCTCAATTTCCTCCTGTATTATTACATTTAGGTTTGGGGTTTGTTTTTTTTTTTCTGTTTCTTTTTTTCTTTTTTTTCTCTTGAGTGGATAAACATGGACAAAATCCACTCTGAGCTGGCAGCTGGGAATATCTCTCACCTCCCAGTGGAAATATTGAAGATAGAAGCAGAAAGGAAGAATAGCCTGGTGTGGTCTAACATCTCCTGCAAGTGGCAGCCAGTGTTTTAGGGACCCCAAGAAGCTTCTTGGGGGTGCCAGAGATAAAATGCTTTGCCAGGTCTTGCCTTGCATGGAAGCTGAGCCACCTTCTTGCCCCACAGCCCATGCAAAGGCAACAGCTCTTTTAGAAATGTCCAAATTAGTTTAAGGGTATTACACCACAGCCTTGATAATCTCCAAATGCAAATGCTGCTGATTAACCACACACAGAGTGTCCCTTTTCCCCTTCATCCTGGCTTTTTAGTTCCTTTTATTCCCTCATCCCTGTTCTCTCTCTCTTATTTCCATCTCTCACTGCTTTCCCCATTTTCCTGACTTCCTTCCATTTATCATGGAGGGGTTTTGAGGATTTTCATGTTCCCTTCCAGCTGTTCAGCTCCTCTCCCAACCCTGTCCTTTCCCAGAGACACCAACACCTCCCCTCCTGTGTTTTCCTGGGCACTGGGAGCTTTTCCAGCAGCAGCACATCCACCAAGCTGCAGGGCAGAGCTGCCAAAGGCAAGGGCCAGCAAGAATTATCAACCTAAAACTCACCAGGCTGGACACAGGGGAGTTAACCCACCATAGGAGAGTTAACCCACCATGGTTAACTTTATTTCTGGTTCCTGAGCCTCACAAGAGCCAAATGGAGCTCCAGGAATGCTGTCCTGCCAAAGCATTGCCCAGGGAGCTCAGATAACCCTGGCTGAGAAACTTTGGGGTTTTCTGAGTGAATACCCCAGAGCCTCCCTTCCCTTGCTGATTCAAAGCTGGAAGGGATTTTCCAGGATGTTTCAGGGTTTCTGGGATTCACTTCCAAGGCAGAAGAACTTCCCTGCATTCAGGGGTGGTCCCAAAGGGAAGGGAGAGCCACAGCCCTGTGTGTGTGCCTCAATTTTCCACTCGAGACAGGAATGATCCCAGCCACCCCCTCAAGGGCCTGTGATGTCTCTGGGAACAGAGAATTCCACACCAAGCTCCAGCCTCAAGTGGAACAACTGAAAAATCAAGTTCTCCTCCTCGGACCAACTCCCTGCACAACCCCTAGGTTGAACTCTGTGGAAAATAGTTAATTAATCTCTCTTGCTGCAGCCTAATTCTCTCTTCAACATGTGGCTGTCACTTCCCTGTCATCACAGCTGATTTACAATGGGGTTTAATTAAATCCTCCGTACATTATTCAGCATTCTCTGAAGACAACACCAAAGCAGCCAAGGGTATTTAAAATGTCACCTGCTGAGACGTATCATCTCCTCCTAAATAAATATGACAGTGATCAAACTTTGGCTAATTACAGTGACTTCGTTATTTGTTTGTATGTTTTAATATTTAATTGCTTTCGTGTTCATCCAATTACAAAGCAACAGCAAATAGAAATTAACTTTTTATCAGCGTGTTCCCAGCCCAGTTAATCAGCACTTCAAAGGCCAGACACAATAGGAGGCCATCCAACCTGAGAGCGCTTTACAATATATTCTCTGCTGAATGGGCCGTTCTATTAAATTAAGGGAGAATTGTGTTTGTCAGGGCACTCCCAGCTCCCACCCGGATTCCCTTTATGTGGCCATTTACCGGCCTCCTTGCAGCATCCTTGCAGCAGGATTGTAAATTGTTTGTGTTGCTCTGGGGCTGTTATCTGCTCTGCTGCTGCCCGAGGTGACAGTGATGCCTTGGGAAGGCTGAGCTGGAACAGAGACTGGACAGGGATAGAGAATAAAGTAGAGAATTTTTAAATGGCCTTTAGGATTCACCTTGGGTAAGACAAGAACCTGGCCAGGGCTACATCCAAGGTGGACCTAAAATGGTCATAAAAATGTCTGGCCAGTCATGAGGTCTCACACTTTGATCAGTTTTGGTCCATTTGCATATTGGGGTTGAATTGTCCCATTCCAGCTCCAGGCTGTGAGGTCCCATCCTTCTTGTCCCTCCCTCCAGCCACCCTTGTTTGTGCTTTGGGGCTGGAAGTTGTCCTTGGTGTGCAGCAGGAAAAGGATTTGTTTTGTGTCCCTGCTCTGAGTGACCCTGACTGTGAGCTCAGAGCTGCACCCTGGGCACCACAGAACCTGAAATACAGCAAAGATAAAACCCCATCAACAGTGGGTGGCTCCATGTCAGTAGAAAATCCTGGGAAATCACTTCCCTTTGGGAACACATGCACATTTTGCTCCCTTGCCCACGGGCAGCAGAGGCAGCATCACACCAAGTGCCCTGTCTGAAGTTACAGACAGCTGAACCTCACTCTTCCCCCCCAAATCTGAATTTTCCAGTGCAGCTACAGCAGATGCTGGAGCTCTCCCAAACCAGGAGGCTGCAATAACTTTAATTTCATCCCCATTCCCTTTGTGCCTGTTGAAATTAAGCTCAGTTTAGCAATGGGAAGAGGTCCATGAACTCCATCCTTGCTGAGTCTGGGACACCTGGACCTGTTTTCGTGATGACCAGGAGAAAACAGCAGGAACAGCCTGGGGATTCACAGCCTATAGAAACAAAATTATTTCTGCCAGTGCAACAATCTTTCTGGCAACCAGCAAACTATTTATATTGTCAGAAACACCGCGAAGAAAACAAAAGGTTAAGTGCAGCTGCTTTCCCCCTACAAATCTCCCAGCAGAAGTGGAAGCTGAGTGCAGACAGAGTGATTGAGGGTCACAGAAAACAGATAAATAGCACATATTGCCAAACAGCAGAGGAGAAATAGCACCAGAGCACCACATGCATAAATGAACCACATTAAAGAGCAGCTCTTTGCATTTCTTTGCTTTGCCCCATTATTATTGCTCCAAAAAGCCAGGATTTTTAGTCACCGCAGTGAAATTCCAGACGAGAGACTAAGAACTGTTCCACCAATTGACATGATTTTAGGAAGCAGCCTACATAATGATAATAAAGCACAACCTCCTGGTTTAAATATTCAGATATTAAATATTCAAGCAGGAAAGCCTAATCCTAACCCCATGCATCCATAAACCTGGGCCAGGCAGAGGTGTCTCCCTTGGAAGAACACACAAATTCTGATGTTATGGCCCTAATGTGCTTTGTTGGGTTTTGGAGTTTGTCAGAAGCTTTTGTGCACACAAAGAAAATAAAGAAAAAAACACCTGCACGGTTGAAAATGGGACAAATTGAGAGGTTTCTTGCCCCTTCATGTTGCTGTTCCTGAGAGGGTTGTCCCCAACCCTCCAAGCAGTAAATGAAAACCTCCAAGAGCCCAGAACAGCCACAGCTCCTTCACACAGATTTTGGGAGCTGTCACAGCCCCTCTCACACCTGAATTCTTCTTGTTTGCCCAAATCTATTGCAGCAGCAAGTGAATTGTTGCAAATCTATTGCTCAGGTGTGAAAGGATAATTCTACAGAAAATCTATTTCTCTCCAAACTCCACTGCAGCTGCAAGGCTCATCTTTGTCCCCGGAGCACCAGGAGATCTGATGGCCACAGGAGGCACAAACTTTCTGCAAAGGATGCAGTGACAACCTCACATTGAAATCCTCAAATTGAAAAAAAATTGTATTCTGGGGGAAAAAAAAAAGTGCTCTTACTAGATGGATTTATTTTTTCTTTAAAGCATACAAAAACAACCTCTGTTTTTTCCCCAGAGAAACAACTCTGTGTTTAATTTTAGGCTTCTCTCATAAAATATTAAATGGACAAAGAAATCTGTTTGAAATACTTTGATTTTATTGAAATTAAATATTTAATCTGACTCAAAATATTGTCTCAGATTTTTTTTTTAAACCTCTTTGAGAGTGGTTTCATTTGAGAAACCAAGATTTGCAGAGGTTTCCATGCAAACAGGAGATCTGCTTTCTGCTATCTCCAGTGAGGACTCATTCACTTAATTTCTCTGCACCACAGTTACATGGTTCATTAAAAAATACAGAAATATTGGTCTCACACCAAGGTTGAAGCTGAAATAACTTTGATGGGGTCCTTTGAAACAACTGAGCAATGGTGAGGGAGAGGTTTGAGGTTCAGAAAACTGAGAAGTGCAGGAATATGCATGTGAAGAAAAACAGGTATTTCCCACTTTGATGAAAAGTCTGAGCATTTTGAAGTCTATGCACAAAGACTTCAGCAAAGTTGACTGCCAGTGACATGAGGCTGGGAAGCAAATATAACCGAAAAAACTCCCAGGTGGGAAGAGCACAGAAAAGTAACTTTCTGTACAGAAGCAAGAGAATGGGAGGAACTGCTCTAAAGGATTAGAAATATTTAATTCCAGACAAACTCCTGAGATACACACCTTTCAAGGAGGAAATTAGAAGAAAATACCCTGATTTTCCTGGCCAGTCCCAACAACACCCAAAGCATTGCTCTCATAATAAATTGTGAATTTGATGTTTGTTCCCTGAAAATGGGGTAGAGGCTTCAAGCTCTACTGGTACCAGTGTGAGTTTATATTGAAAAAAAAATCTAACATTTCATTCCCAGCAAAGTCCTGGTTTGAATCATTTCAATATCCTTTG
>WEIU01013383.1:437183-458375 GCA_013389925.1 Aegithalos caudatus | reverse complement strand
AAAAAAAAAAAAAGTTGGAGAAAGTCCTGAAATCATGTTTATATCGCTTCCAACATGCAATTTATTTTCCTCCCTCAGCTTGGAGGGAATTTGTATCCTGCAGTTTAAGCTGAGTGCATCTGTCCAACTGCAGCCAAAGCACAAACCCCAGGCTCAGCTCCCAAACCCAGCCTGCACCAAATCAAAGGGCTCAGATGGCACAGCCTGTTCATCCTGGAACTTGCTGATATTTGGGATTATGATTTACCAGCCTCATCTGGGCCAACAATGACACTGATATTATTATTATTATTTCTGTATCTACATTTTTAATGTTTTCCAGGATGCAAATACATCCCCTGCTCAGTTTTACTGCTTAGTTTCTGCATTTTTCAGTTCTGTGATAAATGGGGTGGCTGAGTACAGGGCATATCTCCAGACTTCTGAAGCTGTCAGGTCATCAGAACTCAAGAAATAACTCCATGCTGGGGATAACACAAAGAATCCACAATCTCCCCACAGCTCCCCATTTCTCTGCTCCCATTACACAGTTGTTAAGTTTTAATTTGGTCATTTCATAGAAAAAAAAAAATGCAGAGCCAGAAAATGACAGGAGAATTTGAAGTTTCCTTCCCTAAAGCCAGGCTGGACAGGGCTTGGAGCAACCTGGTTTAGTGGAGAGAGCCCTGCCCACAGCAGAAGTTTGGAACCAAATGACCTTCAAGGTTCCTCACAGCCCAAACCTTTCTCTGATTCCATGGAGAATCAAGTTCCTAACCACAGCTGCTGAGGATTTTTTCAAATGGCAACAATATTATTAATATTCCTAGTAAAGAACTGTTATTCCTATTCCCATATCTTTGCCTGAATCCCCTTAATTTCAAAATTATGATAATTCAGAGGGAGGGGATTTCCATTCTCCATTCCAAGGGATGCTCTAACTTTTCCTGGCAGACACCTGTCTTTCCAAACCAGGACAAAGAGTGAAAAGCAGCTTTGTCCAGCTGCAAAACCCCAGTGAAATTCCTCAGGATTTTTCTGCCTTCCACGGGTGGGAATCCTCCTGCTGCACACAGCTCCAGCTGCCCCAGCACATCCTTCACCTGGAAAAAGGGAATCTCTGCTTCCCACCAGTTCCTGGCAGGCTCAGAGCTGCCCCAAGGTCTCCATCAGGTGTTTTAGGATGAGCCAAGCTTCTGGATCAAGGCAAGGATGTGGTGGATCCCTGGAAAAAACTATGGAGGCAGAAATTGTGGGTGAGGCAGTGTCAGATCCTGGGAGATGTGAGTGACTACTGGGGATAGTCCAGAAGCATCTGGACACAATCCTGTGCCTGGGATGACCCTGCTTGACCCAGCTGGGGTCTCTTCCAACCTGACCCATCCTGGGATTCTGATCTCAGCAGCAACTGCACACAAGGAAAAGCTCCAAAGGGAATTCAGGAGCACTGGGCTGATCCTCCAGCCCCTCCAGCATCAGGCTCTGATGGTGCCCTGTGACATTCCAAAGCTTTTGCAGAAGGAAATGCTCCCAGAAAACCCCAGACAGGAACAGACTGATTTCCAACACACACAAATTTATATTTAAAAAAGAAAAATAAAAAGGAAGGAAAAATAAAAATCAAAGCCAGCAGCTTGCACACAAGCCTTGCATTTGCAATTCTGATTCTCTAATATGAAACAGCCCCCAACTGGGGGAGGGGTAGACAGGAAATATTACAGCAACGTTATTTTGTTACACTAATTACCAATAATGGCACATACTAGACTACCAACCACAGTCAATTCATTTTGAAAGCTATATAATAATGTTTAGGATAAGGAATTAATTTTTATAGCCACTGAAGCAGATTTACTTGTACTGTAATGCTGATTTATTACAAATTAAACTTCTTTACTCCAGAAGTTTCCTTCGAGAGCCTCAGCAGGACCTGGGGGGGGACATACCTGGCTGTAAGGGGGGAATTTTGACAGCATTAATGTTCAGGTCAGAGTGCCCAGACCATTATTAACCCTTCAGCACACATCTGTTTGGATATACCCACCTTCATGGGCAAATTCAGCCCCAGAGTGTGCACACAGCAACCCACTGGATGACTTTTCTCAAGTCAACTGATTGTGAAAGGGTAGGGTTTAATTTTTTTTTTTTTTTAATTGCATCATTTACAAAGGTAAAATTTCAGTACCACAAGGATTCGTCGTTTTCTTTTTTTTTTTTTTTTTTTTTTTTTTTTTTTTTTTTTTTTTTCCCAGCATAAAGAATTCCATAAAAGATTCATAAAGTGAAAACTTTGAAGTATACTCAAGAAGATACACTCATTAATTTACAAAAACATCCCTGGTGTCAATTGTTGATTGTGAAAATGTTCAGATTGTGTCTTGCACTTCCATGCAGGAGCTGCTGGCTCAGACTTTGTACAGAGCTGAGGGCAAGGCTGGGCCTGGGCACAAGGACAGAGAGGGAGAGACCTCAGCAGGACTTCAGGGAATGAATGTGAACTTTTCTGACTGAAATAATTCATTAAATGGCTGGGAGATCTTCAGTTTCTTCACCTCTGCTCAGAAGCATCCATTCCCAGATCCATGCATTCTGGCTAGGCAGTCTCCAGGGCCTTCTCCTGCACGTAGTGCAGGATTAGCTGGGCTCACCTTGAAGGAGTTTCCCTCCAGCTCTGGAGATGTGGCTGGGCTGAGGGTGGGAGATGAGGACACAAAGGAGTGGCTGGGCTGAGCTCTGCATCCTCCAGAGGGAGGGGATGCATCCCTCCTGCCTCCAGGGAAGGAACAGCCACTGCTCCCTGAAGGAACAGCCACATCTGTCTGAAGGAACAGCCACTGCTGCCTGAAGGAACAGCCACATCTGCCTGAAGGAACAGCCACAGCTCCTTGAAGGAACAGCCACATCTGCCTGAAGGAACAGCCACAGCTCCCTGAAGGAACAGCGACAGCTCCCTGAGTGCTTGGGATGCTCAAAGCAAACACGGAGAGGGTGCAGCAGGCTGGGGGCAGAGGCTTGGGTTTGGGGATCCATCTCTTTTGGGTGTGCAGGGAATTTTGTGGCCAGACAAGGAGCTACACATCTGCATGAACCACACCAAGGGACTTCTGATGGGACCCAGCCCTGGGACCTTAAGAAAACCCGATGGAAAATGTTCCTGCTATCCAGCCACTGCTTCCTAAAAAAAATATTCAGGCAAACACCCACGGATGGGCACCCACCAGGGAGCCTTTCAGGACACCAGTAAAGGACTAAGCTGTGGGCAGCTCCTCCTCATCTAAAGCTTGGAAAAGGGCCCAGCCTGCCCATCCAGCTCTTGACATTCCTACTCCTTTAAAAGGAGCCACTTTTCCAGCCCAAGCCCTCCAGCAGCTCCAGTGATAGCTGGCAGCCCAGCCCAGCCCAGCGGGGCTTGCAGCGGTTTCTAAACATCGTCTCTGCACCATCTGATGTGTGCAGGCACCAAACAAAAACCTACTCGAATTCCTTAGGAGGAGGAACAACGAAGCTGGAGCTGCTCCAATTCCCGTCCTGGCTGGGAGCAGCTCCCGGCGCGCAGACGCAAAACCGCAAAAAAAAAAAAAAAAAAAAAAAAAAAAAAAAAAAAAAAGGATTTGTCTGATGCCTTTTCCACGTTTGTTATCGCGGGGTTGTTTTTGTGTTTGTTTTGTTTGTTTTTGGGTTTTTGTTTTTTTTTTATTTAATGACACTTCTAGAGATCCCACCGCTTTTAAGTTTCGTCCTGGGAGGGAGATGCGGAGGGAGGAGAGTCATTATCAGCTCATCCCTAGCGCCTGGCGAGGATGAGGAGAAGGGAGGAGGGCTTTCCTCTGCTAATCCCGCACGGGCTGAGCTCCCACCGATGCTTTCCCGTGCTCCAGGATAAATAAGACTTCCCTAATTCTTTCCCCGCCGCAAATAAACAGACGGGGAGCCTTGCACCATGGGGCTGGCACTGCCCTATCCATCACCGCGTCCCGACTGTAGGTAGCGGTGATTACAGCTCATTAGCGGCAATTACCGCCGCCGAGCTCGTAGGTGTTTTCCCCCAAGAACTTTCAGCAGCTCCGAAGCTCTTTGAAGGTTTTTCTGTGAAGAAAAGGCTGTAGGAAATCCCTCCCCCTCTGCCCGGTAGTCAGATCTTTTTCCTTCCAAAAATCCGTAGCCGTCAGACGCCGCATTTGCAATCAAGAAAAAAAAACTGGGAAAAAATCGCCAACCCCGCGAGGGAAGGATGGGCGATGCACCAGGTCTGTGCTCTGGGCACAGCTGGGTTGGAGGGGAATGCGTCTGCTCGGAATGATTCTTTTTTTTTTCTCTCTTTTAGCTCCTCAAAAAGCTTCTCCCGTGAGCAAGCCGGCCTCTCCCCACCCCTCCTCCAATGTAATTCCTGTAAAAACCCCCACACAAGAGAAAAGCACACGTACAGCGGGTGCTTTTTCTGCATACAAAGTACCACGGCCGCGGACTGAGGGATGGACCCTTTGAGAAATTCATATGCCAGCCTTCCCACTATAGCAATTTCATTCTGTCTTTGTAATTGTCTGATATTACATTGTTCCCTGCCAGAAGATTAATTAGCTAGTCTTACCCTCCAACATACCATCCCTCTGCAACCCTCAAGGAAGCTGGAGTGGTGCCAAGTCGCATGGATTTGCTATTCTGGCTGGCAGCTGCTACTGTCGCTGCAGAAAAAAAAAAAAAAAAAAAGCAAAGAAAAAAAGAAAGAAAGAAAAAAAAAAAAAGCCTCCTTTTGTCCCCAAGCAGCAATTGCTGTGCCAACTGACCCCCACATCCCCAAGGCCTCCTGAAGCCACCACCAAGGAGGCAGCCAAGCTTCAACGCTGTGGGCCGGGCAGTGAGGAAAAATAAACGAGCGGCAGGAAACGGAAATTAAAGATTAAAAAAAAATAAATAAAAATCGAGCAAAAAAACACCCCCAGCCACTGCTGAGCACTGCCCACAGCCCGAGCTCTCTCCTGGTGTCAGTACTCACGCTGGCTGAGCATGGCTGTGCTGTGGCCAGGGGACACGCCGTGGGAAGGGCACACGTGGGGGGACATCCCAGCATGGACAGCAGCATCACCAGCCCTCATCCCAGCCCAGAGCCACCTTCACAGCCCAGCCCCAGAGGAGAGGGCAGCAGGGAGCATCTCCAGCAGTGCTGGCAGCAGGGATCCCCCACCTTGGCTGGGGCTGCTGCTGCTGCAGCCGCTCCTGGCAAGGAGCCCGGCCCACACCGTGGTGGATCTGCTGCTTTTGTTCCCTCTCCATCTTCTGTCCTCACACACACACACACACACATGCTCTGGATCTCACCATTTTACCCCAAATGTGGTGCCCAGGAGAGTGGGAGCTGCGTGGATACGAGCACAACACACCCATGGTCACCATCCCAACGAGCTGTAGAGTCACAAGGGTTTTCTCTCTTTGTGGAGGGGAGGAGAGCTCAGAGACTGGGAGGTAAAAACCAGAAGAATAGAGTCACCCTAAAGTGATCCACATCACAAAGCCAACAGCCATGGGCACCATCTTTCCTTCCAGACAGCCCTCAGAAAGTTCTGTTCTGCTAAAGTCACCCCACAGCTGATGGTTGCTGGTTGATCTGCTGGTTTGCCCATCAGCACCACGGAGCTCTCCAGCCGTGTCCCACCAGGGCTGCAGCACAGGTGTTTTCAGCAGAGGAGGCACCACAAGTGCCAACAAGTTGTGCTTAAGGTAAAAAAATGAAGAAAAGTAGAGCAGGACCCCTGCAACACCAACAGACACAGCTGTGAGCAGCGAGGGGTGTCCTGAACCTTGTACAACCCAACGGGATCTCATCCCCAAAAACCACCAACACTGGCAGCTTTGCCCCCTGTCCCTCACCCAGCTCAAAAGGAGGCCAATTTGTGATTATTTTTTTTTAACTTTGGGCATCTCTTGCAGCTGATCACCCTCCCTGCCCAGCACACACAGCCTGGGGACTGGCACAGGGCAGGGAGCTGCCTTTGCTGGGCACCAGGAGCCACTGGAAGCCACCCATTCCCGGGTGTGGGGACGAGCCCATATTATCACAGGGACTAATTAAGCTCCTCCACTCAGCCAGCAGCTCCAGCCTGCCTCAGCACCCCCCTGAGCTGGCAGCCCCCCTCCCCGGGTGCTACGGAAACGGGAATTAAGCAGTGATGAATGCAGTATTAATTAATTAAGAGAAGATGCACATGGAGGGGGTGGGAGGCAGGGGGTCTTTGCTCTGTGGAAATCACCCAAGGAGGGGCCGCTGTAAATTTGTTTTTTATTGTTTTTGCTCTGGTGAAAGCATCAGTGCGGGGGGAGCTGCGTGCCAAGGCAGTGGGAGTGACCCTCTGGCACCACACCCGCCCGTCCTCCATCGCCCAGGAAATGGGAATATCCCAAAAAAACGAGGAGGGAGGGAAGAGGCACCGGGAGCTCCACGCCGCCATCTTCTCCCACGGCGGAGGCCGAATGCAAAATCAATTTTGCACACTCTGAAATGGCTGTTCAGGAAGGGGTTTGTGCTCTGGAGAGGTTAATGGGGAAGCTCAACCCGGCTGATGCTGAGGGGATGGATGCCACTTTTCAGTTTGCATATTGAGATTGTTTACACACATGATTAGCTAATATATTAAGCTTCTTAAAGGGAAAAAAAAAAAGAAAGGTATGGCAAAGCACATGGTTTAGTTTTGATTTGCATTCCTCAGCCACTCTCTCCTTCACAATGCACCACCCAGAGAAGAGCAAGGGCTTGGCCATCACTGCCAACAGCTGGCCTTTGGGGAAGGGAATCAAATGGTTAAAATTCCATCAATGACTGCGGTGTCCAGGGTGATTTAGCACACTCAGCCTTACATCACAGCACATCAGGCAAATGCTGGCCCCCACCACGCAAACTGGGGCAGCCCAGCCTGCTCAGAGGTGAGTTTTGGGGGGTGGCCACACCCTGACCTCCGTGGGAAGGACAAGATCCCTGTGGGATGCCAGCTCTGCCAGTGGCAGTGGGATGCAGGGACAGGTGAGTGCAGGCTGCAGAGCCCACATGCAATGGGAGGTGCTCAGCACTGCAGCTTTTGCTCTGCATGGCTCTGATGCTGGGGGCTGGGTGTGATTTTGAGTCTCTTTTCTGTCTCAAGGCTGGAGACAAACACCCTGGAGATAACCAAGGCTCTGTTTCATCACCAGCAGGGGCAGAGAAACTCAGCTGTAGACCCAGCTGGCACTTCCCTGGGATAACAGGACAGAGTCCATCATTCCCTGGTCCAGAGACCTTCTGGGCATCTCCAGGACAGCCCTGCCAGGTATCACAAATGCAGAGCTGCATTTTTCACTTGTTTTCTCACTCCTCACATCACACACTCTCCTGGCAACACAAACCAAAGGTGTGGCTGTGCTTCCAGCAGCTCCACAGCTCCATCCCTGTCTCCCAGGTTGTGCTGGTGTTTAACTGGTTTCACTCAGCTCTCCTCCATACAAACTGATGGATGATCTCAGCAGGATGACTGGCTGGGGAGTATTTTAGGGGACCACTTTTGAACACCAAGCTGCATGCTCAGAACCCTGTGCTGCTCCTCCAACCCAGAGCCTGTGCTGCAGGCTCTGTTCCTGCATCCCTGCTGCTTGGAGCAGCTTTTGGGATGCTCCAAACACAATGCCCTTGTGCATTTCCAAACACACTGGCAAAGCTCTTCCAACTCACCATCCTTCTCCTCTGATGTGGTTTTAAAACCACACTTCTCCTTTGCTCCCTTTTTTTCCCTGCTACAGGGGTAATCCCTCCTCCCCAGCCAGGCACCACATCAGCAACTCAGCTGCTCCTCTCTCCCTCATGTTTCCCCCCAGCTCTCACCACCCAGGGTGTGTTATTTATTCAACATCTCTTAACATTGACTTCTTCAACACAACTTTTCCTTTAATTACTTGCATTAAAAATAAAAATGCCAACCTATGCAAGCAACTGCTCTCATTACAGTAGCAGTCCTCCAGCTAATTAATATCTGTTAGCTTTGGCTTATGCACCAGGATGCCTAAATCCAAAATACACAAGGCTGCCAAGTTACTTTGCAAACAGGAGCGTTTGCCTTGAAGAAAGAATCACGTTATCCAACTTCCATGCAATCTCAACATAACCTTTACTTTCAAGGTCTTAGAAGAGAGAAGAAAAGCTCATCCAGCTCAAAAGAGATTGTAGTGAAATCAAAGGGGAGAGACAGAGGAAAGCAAAGAGAAAGAGAAGAGAAACAGCTCTCCAGGAGGAAGAGCAACACCATCTTTGTACCCACTCTGTTGTACTCACACAGGCCACATGGGAAAGGCTGAGTCTGAGGAAAAACCTCCCAGCAGCTCCCAAGCCTCTCCCAGAGCACGCACACACTGCTCCAGCCCTGGAGAAGGAAAGGGAGCTGAGTACAGCTGAGCTCAATCACAGCAGAAACTGATGCCTTGGGAAGGCTGAGCAGGAACAGAGACTGGACAGAGCTGGAGAATAAAGTAGAGATTTATTAAAAAACCTTTAGGGTACACCTTGGGCAGGACAAGAGCCTGGCCAGGGCTACACCCAGGGTGGACACAAAATGGTCACAAAAATGGACAAATGCTCACAAGGTCTCACACTTTGATCAGTTTTGGTCCATTTGTACATTGGGGTTTAATTGACAAGTTACAGCTCCAGGCTGTGAGCTCCCATCCTTCTTGTTCCTCCCTCCAGCCACCCTTGTTTGTGCTTTGGGGCTGAAAGTTGTCCTTGGTGTGCAGCAGGAAAAGGATTTGTTTTGTGTCCCTGCTCTGAGTGGCCCTGACTGTGAGCTCAGAGCTGCACCCTGGGCACCACAGAACCTGGGATGCACCAAAGATAAAACCTGAGGCATCACCATCACCTCCCTTGGTGGTGCTGTGTGGCTGCAGAGCTGCTGTGGGTGTCAGAGCTGCTGTGCAGGTGACAACAGAGCCAGAACCCTCAGGAGCATTATGCAGCCTGGTGACAAACAGAGGAGCCACCCCAGGGGCAGATCAGACCTGGCAGGGTGGGAAGGTGGGTGCAGCCCTCCTGCAAACCCCCCGAGAGCTCCCGAGGGTCAGCACAGCCCAAGGGGGTGGGTTTGGAGCTGATTAGAAAGGGAAAAGCCTTATGTAAACTTAATGCATAATTAACCTGAGCCAGGCACTCACAGGAGACATTATTGAGGTCAGGGAAGCATTAGAGCCACAAAAACAACTCTGCCAGCAGATGAGGGATGAGAACATCCACTGTTAAATTATTTGGATATTCCTCTAATGCAAAGGATAAAACCTGCTGGAGCCTAACTGGGACAAGCCTCTCCTCCAGGCAGATTATAGCAGGTCTCTTAGATCCTACTCCAAAACATGGGATGGGAAAGGCCAGAAAGGAGATCCTGAGGTGGACAAGCCCTTTTGTGATTTTATTTCCAGCAGGGGGGATTCCTGCCCTATTGTGTGTGTGTGTCCATGAGTGGGACACAGAGGTGGGACACAGAGCTGTGCCTGAGCCACCCTTGGGTGTCCCTGCACTGAGCTGGGACCACCAGCCCACGCAGGAAAGGTTCATCTGGTCCCAAGTGCAGTCCTTGGGAGGGGATGGTCCTTGTGCCAGGGTGACCCAGCCCCAGAGGTGCCCTGGACACCACGTGCAGGTGGGAGATGCCTTTGGGTGCTCACCAAGCTGTGCTTGTGACACATCCCTGAATCCAGCAGGGCCCCAGGAAACCTTTGAGTATTTTTTAAACCTTTACCAGTCTGGGCAAGGATGGATGGAAGTTTTCCCTCTCTGTTTTCACTTCCTGTGATTTTCTCTGCCCCTGTCCCTGCCTTCACAGCACTCTCACAGTTCCAGGGTGCAGAAGCACCTTTCAGACCCTCCCAAGTGGTGTTTGGGGCTCCAAGGTCCCAGTGATCTTTCTGATGCCAATTAAAACAACAGGAAAGCCTCCCATTTTCCAGAGTCCAGAACCCAACATCCACAGGCATTGCCCTCCCTCCACTCCTGGCTTGCTTACAGCCACAGCAGCTGTTCCACCATTCCCACTTTTTAACAACCCACATTAAATCAAGGCCTCTTTTGCCAAAATCCAGAGAAACAGACCTGGTGAAACATTCCATGGAGACCAAGTGCTGCCTTTCCCAGGCTGCTCCTCTCTCAGGAGATCACAAATACTTGAGGCTGCCTCTGGAGCTCTGCTCCCAAATATCCCACAGGCACAGGACCTGCTGGGGATTACCACAGCACTCCAGAGGGTTTTGTGGCAATGGATTTACCTGGGATGAGCCCTCTCACCCCCTCCTGCCCTTGGGCAAGCTCTCTGATGCTTTCAGCACACACAGACTGGGGGCAGTGCCAGCAGCTCTGTGGGGCAGTGCCAGGCTCTCTTCCTTTTCCAAACAACCCAAAATAATAACCCAGAATGCCCAAATACTTAATTTTACAGCTAATTTAATGATAATTGGATATAATAAGCTTGGAGTCCTTTGCAGAAAACAAATATTTTGAGTGTGCCAGGCCTCACTTGCTGAAGTGCTTCCCTGCCCCTCCAAGGGCTGGAAAGGCTCCCTTGGGAAGGAGGGATGCTCTCAGCACACCACAGAAATGCAAACACCAGCTGTCCACAACTCCTGAAACAGCAGCAAGGACAAGGCACAGGTGAGGTGAAGCCTGATCCAAACCCCACAGGGCAGGGCAGAGGGAACCCTGCAGCCAAAGGGCTCCAGGGCTGGGTCATTCCAGCTGTTCCACAGTTAAACCTCAGCCCCAGGAGAGGGGCAGGCACACCAGCAGGGTGATGGACCACACCTGGGAGGGAGCTGAGGACAGCTCAGGGAGCCTGGACACGAAATGAAGAGCTTGACTCCAGGTAGAAGAAACATCAGAAGGTTTTATTTACAAATTTGCACAGTCTTTTATAACATGCTGCACTGAGAAACTGTATAATTGGTCAGTAAAGACAGGACTTCATTGGTTAAATAATAGAAACAACACTTGTGAGAGGCTTGTGTGAGAAAACTAGGGTGTTATGAAGAGATAAAGACTATTTACATTCACTGTCATTGAGAAGAATGAATTCTTTCAAGGGAAGAAGAAATCAGCTACTACAGGCTGAAAACCCCACAGACTCAGAAATCAAGAGCCACAGGAGCCCCCAGGGCTGCAGTGATTGTGGCAGTCAGGACAGGCCCTCAGCAGCCTCCAGAAAAGCCAAATTTCCATCTGTTCCTGTTAATGCTTGGAGTCTGCACTTGCACTGCAGGAAATGAAAGCCTGGAGCAGCCTGGTCCTTCAAACTGGCAAAAGCAGGACACTCATCACACATTTCAGCCTTGCTTCCTTCATCCTCAGGGCCTCCCATTACACTTAAGGAGGGTTTGTGGCCTGGCTGTCATCCAGATATCCATTGAAAACTCCATGGAAGAGCCTTGACAAGCACAGCATCCGTGGCTCTGCTGTATTGAAAGGGAAACCTGGCTGCTGGTGGCAGCACAGGATTTCCAGGATGCAGCTCCCTCACCTATCAAGTGACAAGATAAAACAGCCCTTCCTCAGTTCACAGAGGTGCTGTAATTCATACCTGACACGTGCAACATTCCTTGGCACCCCCTGGAAAAGCCATTAGCACCAGAGGGGAGGTGAGGCCACGCTCTGCCACCTCTCTGTGTGCAGCAGGTGACTGCCACCAGCTCGCCCCAGATGAGAGACTGAGAATGAAACAACTCTCATTTGCTTTCTGCTGCTTTCCAAATGACACCTGGCACACTTTGCTGGAGCTGCCACTGTCACCATGAATATCTGATTGCTTGGAGGGACACGGGCTCACTTTAAAAAAAAGAAAGGGTAATAATGCAAAGACACTTGGTGACATTTTCTCTTGTTCACATGGAGAAAAAAAAAACCACCTTGCAACCTCAGGTCTATTGCATGAGACAGAAATTTCATCAATCTGAGAATCTGGAAGCAAGCAAGAGAAAAGAGAGAGAGCAGTATTTTATATTTTGAGTATGGATTTTATATTTTGAATATGGATTTTATATTTTGAGTATGGATTTTATATTTTGAGTATGGCTCAAGGTGGCCTCACCCAGGAGGACTCATTTCCCAGAGCTCAGCTTTAATAACTCCCCATGAGGTGGTGCCACCCAGCCCTGCCAGGCTCCCACCAGCCTGCTCCAGGAAGGTTTCAGCACATTTAACACACATTTAACAGCTGAAATCCTCTTTGGATCTCCAGTCATTTCCCTGGTTCCAGCTCTGCTGGTGGATCCCTTGGTCAGGATCTTTGCCTCCCTCTCACAGACCTTTCCATCAGCCCTGGCACAGCTGCTGAAGGTGCCCCAGACACCCCCAGAACAAAATCCCTTCCTCTCCAGGGCTGCAGCCCTGCAGGGTGTGTGGCTCATCCCCACAGGAGTGGGATTCCCAAAGCAAACTGGCAGCCCAGCTTTGAGAGCTGCCAAACACCAAGTGCTGCCCACCTGAAGGAGCACAAGGAGCACAGGAATCTGGTCCAAATCACCAGCACTCATTTTCCTGTCTCAGCTTCTCCAGGCTGCTCCTCAGGGTCACAGCAGCTCCCCTGAGACCTCTCTGACCTCCTCCCCTGCTTTATTTTTCAGCACATGGAGCTTGCCCCTCTCTTGCAGAGAATTTCCCTGGACCTGTTGATTGCTCACCCATCAAATTTAAATTCACCTTATCCAGGTTGCAGCCAAGGCTCTGTGCCAGTTGCTGGCAGATAATTTGTTTTAGTAACCCCCATGCTGCTGGCCCTACACTGAATCTCCTTCCAGTTCAGCACAGAAGAAAAAAAACACAACAAAACCACAACATCCTGCATCCCAAACAGATTTTGGTGGGCGATCCATGCACATCCAAGTCCCACAGGATGGCAGAGACTGGATATCAGCAGCTGGATTCAGGCCTTGGCAAAGATGAAGATGTTTTGTACTCACCTGAGTCATTCTTATTTACACCCCAACCACATTTGCTCTCCTGGAAACCTTCACCCTCTGCAAATGAAGAGCCAGGAAATGAAGAGTCAGGTTATCCCAGCTCCCAGCCATGCTGCTGCTCCTCTTCCAGAGGAATTTTACACCCAAAGCTTTGGCAAAAGCTGCTGGGCCCACCCAGCTGTGCTGTCAGCCACCACAGGGAGGAGTTGGAACAGGATCTCTCCTGGTGTAAAACAGGATCCTGCTCAAGCAAGCTCCCATCAAAAGGGAACCTGCAACCCTCTGGGTCCTTGTTCCCTCCTCACAGGGTCTTAAACTCACCAACATCAAGGGCTCTTTCTTTGCTCACCCCTGAAAAGCAGGAGGAAGCTGCAGATATACTACCAGCACTTAGGAGGGAAAACATTACAGCACCGAAGGTACTTTAAATGATTTAGATACAAACTTGCCTGTAATAAGACATCTATTTTGGTTAATCTCTTAGTTGCAAATCTTGAAACTCTTGAACCTGCCTCAGGCTACTGTCAGCAGCACTTCATTTAACGCTGCTTATTGGGAATAACTGCTATTTCCCACTGTAACCTCCAAACCTCTTAAAGTCTCTCTTATTGCTCTGCCCAAATATACTTGCCTTCAGGATACAGAGAGTTTTTTCTTGCTAAGAAGTGTTAAGATGATTTGAACAAGCTGAATCAGAAGAGACTGTTTCTCAGGCAAAGCAGCCAAGACTCCAAACACCAGCCCTGTGATATTTTGGGAGTGATTCCTTTTTTTTTTTTTTTTTTTCTTTGTTTTTAGCATTTACTGGGGTTATGAAATCCAACAGCTGCACTTTGATCACTCTTCACAAGCAAAAGGGTGGGAAGGGATGGAGGGGTGTGTGTTCAGCCTCCAGGAAAGTCACCTGGGGGAAGGGATCTCCATCCCTGCCCGCCCCTGTGGCCGTGGAGACCAGGACCAGCTCCCCATGGCCATGGTCAGAGCTCTCTGAGGACACTGCTGGGGGCCTCAGCAGCACCAGTGCAGCTCTTGTGCTCCAAACTCAATCCCATTTTTTTATTTCAAGGGGATACACCTTGGGTAGGACAAGAGCCTGGCCAAGATGGGCTAAGAATGATTGCAAAATGGACAAATGGTCATGAGATCTCACACTTGGATCAGTTTTGGTCCATTTGCATATTGAGGTTTAATTGTCTATTTACAGATTCAGGTTGTGAGGTCCCATCCTTCTTGTTCTTCTCTCCAACCACCCTTGTTTGTGCTTTGGGGCTGAAAGTTGTCCTCGGTGTTCATCAGGACAAGGATTTGTTTTGTGTCCCTGCTCTGAGTGACCCTGACTGTGAGCTCAGAGCTGTGGTGGGCACCTGAGCCCACGGCCCCCACCCATCCCAGCTCAGCAGGTTTGATTTCAAACACAACCACTGGGGCACAGCCAGCACTGACCTGGTGGTGTCACAGCTCCAGCCCCACCAAACCCAGGAATTGCAGCAATCCTGAGGCAGGGATGAAGCCCCTCTGGCCCTGCAGGCACAGGGAGCAGCACAAAGCCCCTGCCTGTTTGGTTGCCAAGCAGCAACCACGGGTAAAAGCAGCTGCAGCAGAACAAACAGAGCTACAAGAGCCCTCCAAAGCTTTTAGAGGTGGCACTGAACTGCAGTACAGGGCTTGCCACCTCCAAAGCTTTTAGAGGTGGCACTGAACTGCAGTACAGGACTTGCCAGCCCAGGTCTGTGTCTGGGGCAGTCACTCATCACTGCAGGTTTGCAGAGCTCAGTGTAACCTTGTCACCACCTGCCCTCTGCTCACTGGGAAAAGCTTTGGTCACTGGAGAGTTTTGATCCATGTGGAGCAGGACACAGAAATGTGGGATCAGGGCCCCCAAAAAAAAGGGACAGGGCTTGTTAAATTTTATTTATTAAATAAACTGTTTAGCTGAGTTCTCACTCATTTTTTTTCAAGGCTCACAGCAGACACAGGCCTGACCTGGGATCAGTTTCTATTCCCACCAATGTCCTTGAGAAAGTGCCCAGCATTAAGGGATTACAGCTCTGGGGGTTTAGAGCCACACTCTCACATCCATCTGCACCAGGTTTCACACAGAAGCCCTGATAGAAACAAAGCCCCAGACCAGTATGAAATATGTGTGTAAAAGCTGTGATAAATAACAGCCTGCCTGTGCAGGCTAAAGGCCCTCTCTGCTCTATACATTCACCCTGGTTTAGTGGGGATGAAGCCACCAATTAATGCAGTCTCTGCCAAATCATAAGCAAAGAACAGCCTGCAGACTGCAGGTACCACACTCAGAGCACTCAGCTTTGGCACACCACAGCCCTGGAAAGCTGCAGAGGCCAAAACTCTGCCTTTCCAGCTTCCCTGTGCCTCCCTGTTCCCTGTTGCTCTGGAGCTAGCCCTCACTCTGAGCTCAGGTTGCCAATAGAAAAACAATTTTTAGATAGAAAACAATTTTTTTCCCCTTCCTCCAAAATATCCCACTTTGCATAATGAAATCCCACTTTATCCCTGCTCAAAGCAAAGCACTTTTGGGGGTGACAGAAAGCTGGGCCATAGCACACAAAGTTACATTTATAGTTAAAGCAGAATAAAATCTCCTTGAACCTATTTCTCCCCACATTCCAGCTCTCACAGGAGTTAGAGATGCTCCTTCCAAATCCTTTGTACCTTCATCCATCAGTCAGCTCTCCCTGCTGGAGAAGATCCTTTCCATGCTGGAGAGTTTCAGAAGTAATTTGCAGACATCTCAGCTTGCCCAGTAATTTTCTTCCTTATCAAATATTGCTAATGACAGGGTTTTAGACTCTCGGCCATACATCCACTTTCTGTTCCAGTATAAATTTTAATCTGTCTTCCCTCTTCCTTCTAGACAAGTCTTTAAAAAAAATTACTGGAATAAAAAAGAAAGCCCCAAGTAATTGAAAAGAGCTGCTAAAAACAGAAAGGAAGGAAAGCTAAGGAAGTTATGATGATTGAAAAGTTCAATAAAATCGGAAGAAAGCGAGAAAAATTCCAATTTTTAATGAAATGGAGGGAGAGGTGTCACTGGTACATGGCAGCAGATCCCTGGAAGCTGAGCTCTGTTTTCCCACCCCAGGTCAGGCTCCCTTCAAAACCACCACCCCACTCCCTTCCCTTGTTTTAACTGCAGCTGCATTTTCTCCTCTCCATTCACCCTCAAGCTAAATCTTTTCATCTGGTGCTTTCAAAGCCTAAACCAATAAAATGTTGAAACCAATAAAACTGTTTGTGGGGTGGGGGGGAAGTTTTCTGAAGACAGCAAGCACAAAAGATGGTGTTTCACCAAAAGCTAAGGGCAGAAAATGGGAGGCAGGAGTTGAAAAGCTCATGCAGATGAATCCTGAACCATCCATTCTCACCATCATAATGAGCACATACATGATTAATGAAAATATTTATCCTCATCACCCACTGCAGCGAGTTAATATTTAATCCAAAAATCCACGTGAAAAGCCCAACCTCTCCTGGTTCCTCACCCACCTTCTTGTTTCCTTGGAAATCTCTGAGCTCTGCCAACTGACCTGAGGTTTGGCTCTTTGGGGCTGGCTTTTCCTGGCTCCCTGCATCAGTCCCACACCTTTTTGATCCCGAAATCTTTGCCACTTGGGACCTACAAGGTTTCTCAGATAATCCCATGGAGCTGCTGCTTTGTAACGTGCCTCACTTTGATATTCAAGGCAAAGCTGGACAGCCCACACATGAAAAGACATCCTTCCCTTTCTTCCTGGGCTTAATTTCATCTGCAAATTAAACATATCGAGACAGATATTTATAGAGGAGTGCCCTGATCCTCCCAGGAGGGCCCTGGAGTCTCCAATGTGTAATTTTGCTTTAGGAATATCATTTTAATCTTGACTTTTTTTCTTTTTTTTCTTTTTTCCCCAAGGCTGGTGGCAAGAGAGGAGAAGGGCAGGGAAGGGGGGATGCTGGAGGTGGGGCTGTCCTCTGTTCCCCCCAATCTGAGCCCTGGCTGGGGCAGTGTGGGGTTGTTGGATGTACACAGAAGGTCCAGGCTCCTTCTGCTTCCCTGTCCTTGTCCTCTGAAAAGTAGTTTCATGGACTTTAAAAGGTGACAAATTTTTTATTTTTGAAAGAAAAGGGTCTGTAAGCTTTGCCAGCAAGAGCTTTCAGCTGTGACTTACAAAAATATACCCCAACCAAACCAACCTCCTTTAAAAGTGGTGCACAGATTGAAATAACTGCTCATCCCTGGGCCCTGGTGGTGACAAGGAGCTCTCAGAGTCATCCACCTCCCTGTATCCCACTCCTCCATCCCACATTTTCACTGTGGCCATCCCCCAGCACTAAAAAAAAAACAACAAACCCCCACAAAAAGGGAACACTTTGGCTTATGTCATTTACAGATACCCCCTAAAGCAGAGGATAAAGGACTCTTATTTCGTTTTCCCAGTTAAATATTTTCATTTTATCTCCTTGTTAAAGAGTAACTCAGTGCTATTCTCTTGCCCAGCATCACTCATTTAAACATCCTCCTGATGGGAAGGGAAACTTGCAGGAAAGATGGTTTCAGCAGTAATAAGGAGGGGGACTTTGGCACATTTCTGCATGCTATGAGGTATGTCTTTAAGCTTCAGTAAACTTTTGGAGTCCCTGGGAAGCTGGTAATGTGCCTTTGAAGGAAGTATGACTTATGAAATTGCAGTTTTTAGCTTAGCTGGGTAATGTTAATGAGAAAATATCATGGGCTGCGGATGGAAGTCTCCTGAATCCCATAAGTTAGGGATAAATTATTCTGTTTTCCTAAATGAAGCAGCTCCGTGCAATGCTGCTCCTAAATCAGGCTGATGGCGAGAATTATTTATTAATTTGTGAAGGTCCAGAGAGAAGCTCAGGCAAATNAAAAAAAAAAAAAAAAAAAAAAAAAAAAAAAAAAAAAAAAAAAAAAAAAAAAAAGAGTGAGAGAGTTAAAAAGTTGAGCTGGCTGTGGATGTGGAAGAGAAGGAGCAGGAGGGTTGGGACCAGCACCTTGTGTGATGGAGGCAGTGAGGAGCTGCAGGTGGAGGGACAAATCCTCCTTTCTGCTGCAGCCACAGTGGAGATGATCCCAAACCCCCCCGAGCTTTCAGCTGCAGCGCTGCAGCTTCCCCGTAATTCCAGCCGGAGTTGTGCAGCTCTGCCTGCGCCCGCTGCAGCCGGGTTTGCACATCAAAGGCAGAGCTTTCCCAGAGGACAGCTCCCACATCGGGGCACGCAGGGTTTGATGCACGCCCCGCTGCGGAGGTGGTGGCCCAGCAAAGCCCCTTGAGCTCCTCACACCCGGCAGGTGATGCCACATCCCCCGGGGCTCCTGGTGCCCAGATTTTGGGTAGCACAGCTTCACCCAAGGCTCCATCCCTGGGGCAGGAGCCTTTTGGGGCTCCCAGCTCCTCCGGGCTCTGCAGGTACCACACAGCTCAGCTTCCCCCCCTGCCCGGAGAGGATTTATTCCTCCCTGAGCAGGTCTCCAGCGATGGCATTAATCAGGGAGATGGACGAGTACAAGCCCGTTTATTGTGCACTGTGGGTGAGTGATAAAGTCTGTGCCGGTGCCTGGGATAGCAATCAGGAGAAGGGAGAGAAAGGAAGAGGAGGGAAGAGCAGCACTGTGGGTAAATACGTGCGCTTCTGGTGGTGATTACCCTCCAAGTAATTAGTTTTTAAATCAGGCAGACGTTTCGGGAACTACTGGCTATGAGCTGCTTTAATTATTTATACTCCCTTTTTATTCTTATTATTTATAGCCCTCCTCTTTGGATGGAGATGCTGTTTGGAACCTGACCCATCTCCAGCCCTCCCTGGCCCTGCAGGGCTGCCAGGCACCCCCAGAGCCCGGCTGTGCTGGGGGTCCCCTCTCCTTCTCTCCTTCTCCTTCTCCTTCTCCCTCTCCTTCTCCCTCTCCCTCTCCCTTTCCCTCTCCTTCTCTCCCTCTCCCTCTCCTTCTCTCCCTCTCCCTCTCCTTCTCTCCCTCTCCCTCTCCTTCTCTCCCTCTCCCTCTCCTTCTCTCCCTCTCCCTCTCCTTCTCTCCCTCTCCCTCTCCTTCTCTCCCTCTCCCTCTCCTTCTCTCCCTCTCCCTCTCCTTCTCTCCCTCTCCTCCTCTCCCTCTCCCTCTCCCTCCCAGGGCCAGGCAAGGCAAGCAGGGCCCATCCTTGCTGTGCAAAGCCCTGTTCAGATCAGTAATTAAACTCTCACTCATCTTCATTTCCCTCCTTTGTTCAAGTGAGGCCACTCAATAAGCCATTAGTGCGAGGTCCTTTCTGTCAGCCCCGGCATCCTCAGGCACATTTCCCTGGGAGACAGCTGGGGAGGGTGTGGGCAGGGGGAGCAGCTCCTTGCCTGCCCCCTCCTCTGCCCAAACCCTCCCCATCCAGCCCCTGACAGGTCTCTCCTGCCCTTCGGCCAAGGCTCTGGGGAGAGAGGGGGAATTTTGCAATGGCCAACCCTTCCCCCAGCTGGGATTTTTCCCACACCACCACACAAGCCTCTCTTCCATCAGAGCATCTGGTGTTGTTGCTCTCCCTTTGCCAACCCCACCTCTCTGGAGCTTCCTAACATCTGGAAGCCATTCCCTGCACCATTCCCATGAAGGGACCTCCGACCCCTCGAGCTCCTCCTCTGGGCTAAACAAAAGCTGAGCTGGGGAACTTTGCTTGCTTTCCCCTCTCTCCCTGCACAGACCATTTCTCAGTGTGTCACCAGGGCAGCAACTGCCTGGGGAGCCCTGGAGCATCCTCTGTCCCCTCTCCTTCCATGGACACACTCCCCAAATTCCAGCATCTGCCTGGGGAGCCCTGGAGCATCCTCTGTCCCCTCTCCTTCCATGGACACACTCCCCAGATTCCAGCATCTGCCTGGGGAGCCCTGGAGCATCCTCTGTCCCATCTCCCTCACATGCTCAGACACCAGCAATGAGGAAAACTGCAAAAAAATCCCAAAAAACAACAAACCAAATCCCAGCACAAGAAAAAACAAAATATGGGCAAAACCTGCTGTAGATTCTTCCAGCAGCAAGCCCATGGCCTGTGTTTGTAGCTACTACATGTTGATTTTCCCTTCTCCCTCCCTAGGAGCCTTTGTTCTGAGTCTTGCTCTGGTTACAACAGTGAGAACACCTTGACTCTGCTGCTCCTCACCCTGGAATCATTTGTGAGCTGTGGGGATGAGGGGGATTTGGGCTAAAGCAACCACAGAGCTACTTTAGAGCCCAGAGAATGAAAAGGTGCTGATAGGGATGGGTTTGGCACTGCACACCTCACGTGGGATGAGACAATTCACTGCACCAAAGCCCAGGTGCCAGCAGGAAAGCAGAGTGTAAATGTGCATCTGTCCTGTGCTGCAGAGCCCCACAGGAACCATGTGAGTGCTGCCCTGCTGGGTTTGTTTTCAGCCAGTCCCACACAATCCCAGAGGGCTGAGGCTGGAAAGGGCCTCTGGAAGTCACTTTTTCCAGCTCCAGCTTCAGCAGGGTCACCCAGAGCTGTCAGCCAGGAGTGTGCCCAGGTGGCTGCTGAGTTCCACTGCCTGGGGGGGAAAAACACAATAAACACATCAGAGGTGAAACCACCAGAGGGGACAGTGTCACATCCGTGACACCAGGGAAAAATGTGATTTTCAGGCCAGTCTTCCAAGGGAAGCCAACTTCCAAGGGCATCCCAAGGCCAACCCTGCAGTCACCAAGGGCCAAAGCCACATGGGTGTGAAAGAAAAGCTCCTGCCTGCCCTTGAACTAGGGGCAGCCCACCTAAAACACCAGGAAGCACAGTGGGATCACAGCTTCACCCTGGAAGCAGAGGGATGGGATGGAACACGGGATGCAGCTGCCTCCCTCAGGATCAGGCTGGCTCCATCCCAGAGCTGCTCAGCAGAATCAGCTCCAGCATTTGGGGCAGGTACCTGAGCTGGGATGAGCCAAGGGGGTCAGGAATTCTCTTTCACCCTAAACAGGGCAGTTCTGGGGCTGGGCTCTCCCATGACTCCCATCCCTACAGGCTCCATGCAGCAATGATTGCACCATGGCTGGGAACAGACATTTCCAAACAAGCCTCCTTCTATTTGCATCGAAACATTTATTTTGGGAAATACATATTAAACACTATTATTTATACAAAAAATGGACTAAATTTTCATAATGCTTATAACCCCCCAAAAGGCCATTTTAATAGATCTGGATGAAGGGTTTCTTTTATTGTATTATTTTATTTATTTTTTTTTTCCTTCCAAAAAAAAAAAAAAAAA
>WEIU01013383.1:411551-437147 GCA_013389925.1 Aegithalos caudatus | reverse complement strand
AAAGGTCAGGTTACAAAGGAGAAAGCTGCATGTCTTGCTTGGCCCAGCTTGATACCAACTAGAGGAAAAAACAAAGTTTAAGATGGCATTTGCAGAAGTGCCTCACACAAGAGATTTTTCTCCCCTTTCAGTCTTTTTTTCTTTTTAACACTTGAAATATATATATTTTTTCAGTTAATACACTTTTTGTTGTTGTTTTTTTATTTTTTTTAATTTTTTTTGCTAAAATATAGCAAGTCAGCAAATAAAGAGTTGCTGTTCCCCAACAGCTCCGTGGGGCTGTTGTGGAGGGGGAATAGGAGTGAAGGGGAGAAGGAATTCTCACCCCTGAAACCCTGGGCATCCCCAGCAAGGGCAGAGCAACCTCCTCCCTCCTCCTGGTCACCTGTGCTGAGCCAGGCTCTGTCCCCCCATGGGCTCTGCAGGTGCCTTCCAGTGCTAGAGGATGGCACACGCTGCCACTTGGGTGTGTGCCCCCAAAAATGGGTGATTTGTGGTTTATTTCTTTCCCTTAGGATTGGGAGACTGGTGGACACCAGAAAGGAGAGGGGAGCTGGGGAAAGGGGCAGGACTGCAGAGCTCTGCTCCTGTGTCACAGTGCTACCTAAGGCTGGCAGGGTCTGGTTTACACAGAGAGAGGAGGGTGTGGGGCAGAGCAGGGGGAGCAGCACCCACAAACACCCCCCAGCCCCCCCAGAGCTGCAGGGCTGGCTCAGCACATGCACAGACCCCCTGCACAAGGACCAGCAACACAGGAGTGTCTTCCCTGGACACACATCACACAGGGGGAGCCAGGAAATGAAAAAGGAATTAACAGACACCCAAAAGGCTCCTCTGATGTAGGGGAAAAGCCCAAGAATCACAAGGGTCAGACAGGACAACCCTCTGCTTCCCACCACTGCTTTGCAGAGACCACGCTCAGCCCCCTCAGGGCAAACACAGACCCACCCACCCCAGCTGAATGACAAATAAATACACAAGTGTTCCCAGGACATCAGCACAGCTCTGGCCCCAAGGGAGAGAGAGGAGGGTGTTCCACGGAGCTCCAGAGCCTTTTACAGGCTGCAGAGACAGAGGAGGCAGAGCCTCCCTCCCCTCTCCCACGCTATTGCAAGGTCACAGTCTGAAAAGGCACTTCTCCCAAAGCAGCTGGCTCTGCCCAGCCAGGGGTGGGTGACAGGCCAGGTGACACCTAAACACTCCCAGTTTATTGCATGTAGACAGGGTACAGGGGCTGGGTGGGGGGCTGGAGGGTCCCAGAGGGCTGCAGAGGGCTCGGAGGAGGCGGCAGCAGACGAGGATGGCCTCGCTCTCCTTCACCCCACCGTGCTACATTCACCTGGAGGAACCCCTGCCTTCAATGGACGGAGGAGAGCCCCTGCAGGGAGGGGCTGGAAGGGCTCCCAGGGCACCCCCAACCCTGCTGGCCCCACAGATCTGCTCCCCTGGCTTTGGCTGTGGGGCCAGAGCTGGGGGTGAGCTTGGCATCCACAAAGGGACGATCCCCAACCCGGGGGCTGAGCACAAAACTCAGGGCACAAAGCAGGGCAGAGCAGCCAGCCCGCTGCACGTGGGGTTATTTGGTCAGTTTACATGGCAGGGGGGCAGGGAGCAGGGCAAGAGGGGCAGTGGCAGGGGATTTATATAAAAATAAAGGGGGGAGAGGGGAGGGACAGCGAGCGTGAGCGAGGTCCTGGCTGAGGGTTACATCTCGTGGGCCACCAGCTCTCTGTCAGCCACGCCGTTGGACAGAGAGCCCTGGCCCTCGTTCAGCCTCTTCACCCTGTAGGCTTCAAAGTGGATGTTGCTGGTAATATCCTTGATGTTCTGCATGTGTGTCCTGCAGGGAAGGGAGATGGAGCAGTCACACTTTTGCTGGGCCAGCCCAGCACCCCGAACACGCCCCGGTGTCACTGTCCCCTCCTGCCCTGCTGGTTTGTGGTGGCTTTAGGGAACTGAGAGGGGTAAAGGCAATAAATGGGCAGCATTGGTGGGCAACAGGAGCCCTCACTTGTGCTTGGGGACACGGGACCTGTGGCTGCAGGACACCCACCCAGGGGGATCCCCACCCTGCCAGTCCTGGAGCCTCTGCATCCTGCACCTTTGCAGCCCCACACAATTCTGCCAGCAACAAACAGATCATGTGTGCAGAGTTTAATTTTACCTTGCAGCCAAACTGAAGAGGAGCCCAATTCCCCCTCCCTAGCAAGCCCAGGGGCCTCAGCCTCCCTCTCCCCCACAGCAGGGACCCTTCTTTCAAGAGGGACCAGCCATCACCCAGACCCCTCAAGGACACCCCAGGGGAGGGTGATGTCTTTGAACTGGCACTGGTGAGGGACCACCAAGGCCAAAAGCTGCTTGCAGGTGAGTTGGAGCCACCCTGCCAGCAATCCTGGAGCTCCTCTCCCCCTTGAACTCGGCACTGCAGCTGAGAAAAGCACCCAAGGAGTGCAGCCACCCCTTGCAGAACAGCAGAGGGGCTGGCAGGGAAGGCAGGGATGAATGTGGGGAGGGATGGAGCAGCAGAGCAAAGCAGCAGCTGCTTCAAGCCATGCTGGGCTGTCCCCTTTCCCTGGGTGCCACCTGGTGACCACAGGCTCAGAGGACAGGGCACTGACCTGATGAGGAGGTCCCGCAGGTAGGCGAACTCACAGTGTGTCGTGTTCTCCACTGAGAAGAGACAGAAAAGCACCCTCAGCACCCAGGGCCAGCACCCAGGGCAGGGCAAGCAGCACCTGGGGCCTTCCCCAGCCTCTGGAGGGCTCAGATGGGCACTCACACCCCGGGGTACCAGTGCAGGACTCAGGAGCCCTCTTTGCTGCTGTGAAGCTGGCCAGAGCTTCCAGAGCTCAGCCCTGGTGAGGTCTGACTGAGCATCCACAGCCCCTTCCCAGTGCCCCACCAAGCAGGGGCTCCAGCAGCACCCCCAGCACACTGCTGGAACCCCCAGAACCCCACACAAGGCAGGGAAGGGCCATGGTGAGCTTTGCAGGGTGTGCACAGAGGTTTCCTCTGTAGCTTGGCCACGAGCATCCTGCAGCATCCCAGGCACGCTGCTGAGGGCTGGCCAAGCATGAACTCCTGCTGCCAAAGGCTGCTGCTGGCAGGAGGGAAAAATCAAGGGGTGCTGCTCCACCACCATCAGGCTGACAGCTGCTATTTTACCCCTGATTTTACTCAATTTAGAGGAAGAACTCCTTTTTAATTTTTTTTTTTTATCCAAACATTCCTGTATATAGAACAGCAGAATCTTTTATGTTGGAAAAGACCTCTAAGATCATCAACCATTAAACATCATACAGGAATAGCAAAAAAAACCCAAACAACACTGCTGTGCAAAGGTTGCCTGTGGCCATGGCTGGAGGTGTCCCTGTGCTGAAGGCAGATGCCACAAGGAGAATGTGAGGGTTTAATGCATCCCATGGAACTCAGAATGTTCAGGGACACAGCACGAGAGGGCAGCAGAGCTTCAAAATACACAGATTTTCCTGGCAGCTCTGTTAAACCATCCCTCAACACAGGATTCCTATTAAAAAAGGCTCATAAATGAGAGGAACCTGTGGAGTGAAGGGGAGGAAGATGAGAGGGGTGGCACTGGAGATGAGCCAGCTGGCTGCCAGGAAACATCAGCAGGGAGATGTACAGATGAGCCAGGAGCTTTCATCCAGCCTTTAAAGCATGACTGAAAAATGGGGGAGAAAAAAGGGAAATGCTGATGGGAAATGGAAGAGGGAAGAGATCCCAGAGGGGCACCAACCAAAGGCATGGGGAGGTACAGATGCCAGGGGAAGGTTCTAACAGGGGCTTGAGACAGGGAATGTCACTGGTGTGCCCCCAAATCCTGCCATCAGGCAATGAACTGTGCAAAAAGCACAAGCCAGGCCATGAGACCCACAGAAATGTCCCCTCCAGCACTCAGCAGCCCCCCAGGACACACCAAGGCCCCCCAGCACAGGGGCATTGGCCAAGGTGTTTCCAGTCCTCAAACATCAGGAAAATTATCTTTTTTTTGGAGGGGCAGGGAAGCACCACATCCACCTCAACTTCTACTGCTGGTTTTGGACTTGATTGCATTCTGCCAGGGCAGGGAGATGGGCTCAGGTGGGGAAGCAAGGATGAGGTACCTTCAATGGTGCCCCACTTGGTCTTCCTTCCAAGGATCCTTCTTCCATTCACCTGGTACTCCTGGTCACTGCCCACCACTGCAAATGGGATCATTTCCTGTGGAAAGGGAAAAACAAAGTTGTGATTTCTTCCAGAGAACTGGTCAGGAAACCAATCCAGTGAGCAAAGTCCTACAGTGAGCTGTTCTCAGGAGGGTTTCATGGCATGAGCTGGTTTGCCAGGGCCCACAGGCAGCCCAGGGCTGGGTACCAGCATCTCTTGCAACATGTGCCCAGCCTAAAACCAGCCCAAACCCAGCCTAATCCAGTTCCTCATTGGCAGGCACCAGCTACAGCTGGAGCAAAGGTATCCCAAAGCTTCCCTGGGAACTGCCCCCAGCATCTGGCAACTGTGGCCAGCTCATTTCTGGATCCATGTTGGTGTCTTTGAATTTCAGAGTCCCTAAAAGACATTTTTTCTTGCTCCAATTTGTCCAATACACTTTACTGTGTAAAAAAAAATCTTGCTGGCTGATTCCTGGAACTGCCAGGTGCAGGCAGGCTACAGGTGAAATTCCATGCCAGTGCTGGGAAGGCTGCTGGCCTAGCCATGGGTGGAGAAGGGGAATGACTATGGACAGGACACCCTCCCCAGGAGCCTCTTCCCAGCCCAGCTCTGAGCTCTGGCAGGATCCCTGCTGCTGGGCAGACCCATGGACAGGGAGCAGGAGCTTTGGGAGGACAGCAGAGCCCTTTTGGAAGGGAAGGCCCAGGACATTCCCAGCCCCTGGGGCTGCAGGGCTGCACTGACCCGGAATTTCTCGTTCACCAGGCGATCTTCGGAGTCCTCATCAAATTCCTTCTGGGGGTACACATCGATCCCGTTGGCCAGGAGATCTGCCATGATCTAGGAGGGAAGGGCAGAGGGACAGGTGAGGACAGGATGCACTCCCACCACGGCAGCTGCTCCCTGAAGGGTCTGAGTGACCCCCACCAGCAGTAGGAGCCTCCCTCTGCATCCCAAACACTGCAGCATCCTCAGCATCCTCCCTCTGCATCCCAAACACTGCAGCATCCTCAGCATCCTCCCTCTGCATCCCAAACACTGCAGCATCCTCCCTCTGCATCCCAAACACTGCAGCATCCTCCCTCTCCATCCCAAACACTGAAGCCACCACAGAGAGCAGATGTGGCACCATGGATTCACCCTCCCTGTGTCCCCCCAGCAGCTCCTTGCAGAGCTCTGTGCAAACAGCCTGGCTCAGCCCTCAGCTCCATCCCCAGCCAGCCTCTAGCCAAGGAAATTGCTTGGAGAGTTTGGATTCAGTCCCTCAAACCAGACTGGGTATTTCAGTGCCTGATGCTGCTCAAGAACTGGGAAGGAGAGGTTCCCATGCTGGTGTGGGAAGGAGCAGCTCACCCTCTCCTGCAAGAGGGCATGGAACCAGCCCTGGCTAAGCTGTCAGCCTGCCCACAACCAAAGGAGAGGCCCCTAAAACTACCCTTTTGGCAGGACTCTCTTTCCTTTTCCTCTCCCAGGTCAGACTCATGGATCAAGGAGCTTGGTGGTTTTTACTTCTGCAGGGAATGCTGAGGCCATCACGCCTGCAGCCACATCCCTCGCCCACACAAACGGATTTACAGCCCCTTACAAACCCCAAATGAGCCACATCCACCTCTCAGAGCAAAGCCCATGCCTTGCTGTGGATTCAGACAGCCCCTCCTCAGCTCCCAACCACGGGAATTTCATACCTTGCTTCCTTCTAAAATCTTGCCCAGCTGAGCTCAGCAAACCCACACATTTTTGACTGGTTCCTGTATCAGTGTACGATGCTGCAGAGGGAGGATTTTCCAGCCCCTCTGTGCATCTGATGCCTTAAGTTTTATCTTTGCTGTATTTCAGGTTCTGTGGTGCCCAGGGTGCAGCTCTGAGCTCACAGTCAGGGTCACTCAGAGCAGGGAGGAGAAACAAATCCTTTTCCTGATGAACACCAAGGACAACTTTCAGCCCCAAAGCACAAACAAGGGTGGCTGAGGGAGGAACAAGAAGGATGGGACCTCACAGCCTGGAGCTGGAATGGGACAATTAAACCCCAATGTGCAAATGGACCAAAACGATCAAAGTGTGAGACCTGGTGACCATTTGTCCATTTTTGTGACCATTTTGTGTCCACCTTGGGACAGGTGGCCAGGCTCTTGTCCTGCTCAAGGTGTACCCTAAAGTCTTTTCAATAAATCTCTGCTTTATTCTCTGGCTCTGTCCAGTCTCTGTTCCTGCTCAGCCTTCCCAAGGCATCACATCCCAACCTCCCAAAACAACAGAAACCAGACTGAAAACAACAACAACAACAACAAGAAAGCAGGCAGGAGAAGTGTGCCTGGAGACTCAGAGCTCCAAACTTATCCCACACTGACAAAGATCCAAGAGAAACACGAGGAGGTGCTCGGAGATCCTGCGGGATCACCAGGAGCTGCAGCCGGGGGAACGCGCCAGGCTCGGGGCCAGGCACTGCCTGCACACCCTGCCAGCACAGCCACCACAGGGGCAGCAGGGAATGCTGGAACCCTGGGAACTGGGAATTTCAGGCTTTCTGAGCCCCAAGATAACACTGGTTTGACCTGAGGCTTTGGAAAAGGCTTCCAAAATTGACTGACAGCACTGCGATTATGAGTGTGTAATTTGAATAGAAGTGTGTGATATCACAGGGTGGAAAATTTAGAGGTTAAGGTTCTAGAATATAGTAATATATATAAAAAACAAGATGGGGGTTTTAGGGTGTAGGTTCAGTCCTTCTTTTTCACCTTCTTCTTCATGGGTCTGGGTGGTGTTTTGTATTTGGGTAGAAAAGTTTGCATTGCGGGCCATGGGTGGTTGATTATTGGGTTAAAAGTAAAAATAATTTAGGTGTCATTTCTTAATTAGACAGTTTATCCTTAAAAGGCCTTGCAGAGAGATAGACAGGGCTCCATTTATACTTTGTTAACCAGAAGTGCTGTAGCACTCACAGCTTGTGACACTGTAACATCGATAAGAATTAATAAACACCTGAGCCCGAACACAAAACACCCTCTCAAGCATTTAATCCCGACTCTGGCAGAAAGAAGCCAAAAGCAGAGAGAGAGAGGGAGCCTGGGGAGGAGGCAGCAGCCCTTACCCTTTGTTTGAAGTAGTCCCTCTCCTCCAGAGTGAGAGTGTCAGCCTTGGCAATCACTGGCACGATGTTGACCACTTTGCTCAGGCGCTTCATGAACTCGATGTCCAGCGGCCGCAGCCTGGAGAACAGCAGGGAAAATGGGATTTGCACTCCCAGGCAAGAGCAGGCAGAGAGGAAATCACTTCCTTTCAGACAGGACAAGTAAAGACATTTTCTTGAAAGCACAACAGGGCAGAGAGGGTTTGAAAATGCTTTAAATGCTTTAAACATTTCCCTTTCAAAGATGCAGCTGTCTCCTGTGAGCCCTGACAAAGCCCCATGGAGTGGCAGAGGGTTTTTATCTCTGCACAGCCACTGAGGAACCTGCCCAGAGCTTCTGGTGTCCTTGGGATGAGAGCAGGGTGATGCTGGCTCCAGGGCCAGCCTGCTGCCATGGACAAATCCAAACCTGCTCCAGCTCCATCCCAGCTGTCACCAACCATGCAGGGACAGCACAAGATGGGCATGGCCACGGGTGATTGTCCCTGCTCACACTCCCCACGGTGCCAGCACCAGTCTGTGGTTATGCACAAGCTGGGAGTGCCTCTCACATTCATCAGCTGGGATCAAAAAAAGGCTCTGGGAATTCTCCAGAGGCTCACAGAGCACAGAAGAGATGCTGCTTGTTCCAGAGGGTCAGAATGCCAGGAAATCTCTACAAGGAAAGTCTCAGCAGAGGAAAGCTGCAGAGATTGCACAACCCCAGGGATCAGTGCCTCGGGAAATCCCTCCCTGCTGAGGGGACACGGCTCCATTCCCACACTGCTCCACATCCAAGGCCTGCAGGCAGCAGTGAAGGCACCTGGCCATGATCCCCCCCTGCTCCTCAGTCCTGCCTGAAGGGATTTTAACTGCTGAGGGTCCCAAACCAGGAGAAAACCCTTCCTGGGACACCTCCAGTTGCTGCAGGTCCCCCTGAGTGGCTCTGAAGGTGATGGGGACGTGCAGCACAGGTGAGTAGGTGTTACCTTGAAAAGGAAATCTCAAGGTCCCAGGGTCCAGGATCACCTTTGGGACAGGAGCCTGTTTAAAATAAGCCCTCACTGAAGGGCCAAGAGACCCAGCTGAACCCTCCCCTGGTCATCCCCTCTGCCAGGGATGGAGCTGGACTGTGCCAGGTGGATCTTGTCCCCACACACCAGCAAAACACACACAGCCCTGAGCATGTCATTAGCACAGGGATAAACGAGCTCCTAACACAAACACAGGGTCACAGATCACCCTGGGCCCCAGGGAAGAGAGATTTTGGCTATTAAAGGGAAAAAAGAATAGAAAAAAACACAAGGAACCCCCCATGGACACATCTAAGCTGACTTGCTGCTGGCAAACATTGTTTGGAGCTCTGCATAATGTATTTCCCAGACCTCCAAGGAAGTAATGCAGTAATGCTCCCTTCCCAGCAGAATTCTTTCCCCTCCTCTCTCTTTGCTATTTTCCAAACAATTTTTCTCCTCTAAAAGCTTCTTCCCCACTGAGCCTGTGTTCCTGCCCCTTTCATCAGCTTTTCCTTTAAAGACTGGGATGCACACAGAGCAAATGCAGAGGAATCCACAATCAGGCAGACATCTGAGTTTCAGCTCAATCTACATGTGAAAAGCCCAGTTCCCATCCCTCAGAACCCTCACACATCTGGAAGATGCTGAGGATGCAGAGAGGAGGCAGAGCCAGAACCTGCCCACCCCACCCCTGCTGTGTCCATCTGCACCCACCCAGACACAGTGACCCAGGCAAGGGACTCCCCAACAGGGCAAATTCTACATTTTTAGGGTTTTCTGCAAGTTTATACATATTCTATCAACTCCTGCTAGGTAAATAACATCCCCAAAACATTAATTATGTAAAAGAAAGTGAACCTTCCCCCTAAGAAGAATGCCTGCCTGTAGCTAAACATCACATTCATGTGAAGACACCAAAGGAAAACACATGGAATTAAGGTGGTGACAAGTGCTATTTGCTCCAAGCACATCACAGAAGGGAAGGCTCAAGAAAAAAACTAATTTATTTTCTTCCCCTTCCCCAAATGGGCCCTGATATTATTCACTTATAACAAACACATTTTGGGCTTTGCTGGGAGGGGTGGAGGAGCTCGAAGGGGAGAGGATGGGCTGGAGCAGGGGGGTGCAGAATGGGCTCCAGCCACTCCAGTTGGGGCTGGCTGTTCCCTCATCCCCTCCTGGGCTTGGCTGTGCAGCTGGGCATGCCTTGCCAGCTTTGGGCACAGGACACACGTTCTTTATTTCTGCCCCTGTGCACAGACAGGATCTCAGCACAGGCTCGTTGCTGCTGGTTCCCCTGAAATGCTGTTACAGGAATCAGAATCCACACTGAGCTGCAGAGCTGTTTCCTTTTGGTTGTGCCCCAGGTCAAACTAACAGCAGGAATTGGAGCTGGGTGTTGGGCAAACACCAGTGAGGACCCAGCAGCTTCCCAGCTTCCCTGCTCCAGGGAGCACCTGAGAGGGGCAGCCAGAGGGGAAAGAGGGAATGGGTGGCAGTTCCTGAGCCACCAGCCCTGGTAGAGGCAGGAGAGGTGCTGATGAGGCCAGGCAGAGCTCCAGAGCCATTCCTGAGCTGAAGAGAGCTTAGCAGAGGTCAGAGCAGGGATATTTATTGGGTGGCAGAGCCAGGCTTGTGCAGCTGCAGCTGGAAGCCCCTGCCAGCACCAAGCTCAGCCCTCACAGGCATGGTTCCATGGGAGTGTTATAGGCTGTGTGTGAGCTGGAGGGGCTGCAAAACCTGTCCTGAACTCCCTGGTGAACTCCTTCATGCAGCAGAAACTTCTCTGCTGATTAACCCTGGAGCTGCCTGGATGGGAGGGCCAGACTGAAACAGAGCCAAGCAATCCTCTGCTCCAGCCTCCAAATCTCTGCACCAATTTTGCTTTTTTTTAAATCCCTCACTCCTTTAAATTTAGGAAAAAAGCAGGCTCTCACCCAGTGCCCTGGCAGGGTTAACCCAGCTCCTTCAGCATCCACAGAGAGCCCTGTGCCACCACATCACCAGCAGCAGCTCCCAGGCAACACAAACACCCTGGGAGGGCAGCACCAAGCACCTGGATGGGTGTGGATGGTGCCATGGGGGCTGCTGGGGTTCTCTGCAGCTGGGTGACAATGTCCCCAGGGCTGGCACAGCTCTGCCATCCTCCCTGTCACCTCCTGGAGAAGACAGAGGCACCACAGCAAGGACCTCAATGCCCTTCCTGCTGTGAGGATCTGCTGCTTCATCCAGGGCACAAAGCTGCACCCCAGATGTGTGTGACAACCCCAGGATCCTCTGCTCCAGCACTGTCACAGCAGATCCCACTCAGGATCCTCTGCTCCAGCACTGTCACAGCAGATCCCACTCAGGATCCTCTGCTCCAGAACTGTCACAGCAGCTCCACCCTGCAGGAGAGGTGGCCACGTCACCCTTTGTGTCTATGGACACTGCTGGGGAAAAGCCTGCCCACAATGATGAAAAACATCATTTGGACTTCACAAGAGGGCAGAAAGGAACCCCAATGCCTGCTGGAGCTCTCAGAGAAGCAGAATTTCCCATCAGCTTCCCCCTGGCAGTGGGGTTTGTCCCTCAGGTGGGCAGGAGGGGATGGGTGAGCCTGTGACAGCCCCAGCCAGGCTGCAGGGAAAAAACCAGCACAGGGCTCAGCAAGAAGAGCCCCCAAAGGCCAGGCTCACTCGGATATTGGAAACACATGTTCACTGGAGAGAAGGAAAAAAAGCAGCTGCAAATCCACACACAATTGCAGTTGGCTGGCGGGTGAGAGAAAGCAGAGCACGGCTGGAGGGGCTCTGCCAGGGGACACAGGGGCTCCACATCCCTGCTGCACTGCCAGGCACCCAGCCCTGCAGGCACCAGATGTGCTTTTTAAGGGTTAAACAGCCAGAGAGGTGAGGAAAAGCTGGAGAGCACAGCTAATGCTGCAAGTGAGGGCAGGGCTGCAGATCCGGGCTGAGATTAGCAGGACCAACACGTTAGGCTGGCCTAAAAATGTCATTTCCCTTTGAAACCTTCTCTGTTTTATTGTATCCAGCCATAAATGTTTCATCAGCCCCTCTGCTCCTGATCAGTTACACAACAGGGGCATAACTGGCCCATGCAGTCATTTTATTCCAGTGAAGGATGCATTTTTGGTCTACCCACTGACAGAAGCAAAACAAAGTCTTTTCTTTTGGAATAAAACTCCACATGGGGAAGTGGAAAAGGCTGACAGGAATGCAGTGCTGGAGGCTTAAGGTTACTTTTGAAAACAGACCCCAAAACATCCCCAGTGCAGACAGAGCCAGAAGTGGAAGGAATTGACACAAATCAAAAGGAAACTTAGGTCTTATTTTGTGTTGTGATACTTTAAGTCACATTTTTCAAGACATTTTAAGCACCCTGGATTTTCAGGGTGGGCTGCGTGCCTGGGAGGGGGGGCGGAAACCAGAAAAGGAAAAAAAAGAAGAGTGAGATCTGGGCCTTTTGATGTTGTCACTTGAGAAGTGCCAGAGCCAGGAGAACTCTGGGCTGAATAAACAGCATCCCACTTGCAGACTAGTCAAACAACCTACAGAATACCCTTATGGGGTGAGGGAGTTTGCTGCCTTGGAAGCACAAAACTGGCTTCTCCCCTTACAATGTTAGGGGCAAAGAAAAAAAAAATATTCTGCTTGCAAAAGCAGCCTCTCCATCCAATTTGAGATCTGTGTCCATCCTTGGCTGAGCAAGCCAGGTGACCACAGCAAAGCCAGCTGGAGCACAGAGAGGATTTCACAGCCCTTCAGAAGAGAAAACTCCACATTTCTCTGGGGTACAGCAGCTCTGCTGTGCTATTGCAAAGCCTCCAGGATGGCTTCAAGCATCCCTTGAGCTCCTCAAGCACAAAAACATGGGAGGACTCCAGGCAGGAGTGCCCTGATGGCTGAGCTGATGGCACATGGAGGGGGAAGGCTGAGGGGCAGCAGGGTACATACAAGTGGCTGGTGGCTGGGATGAAATAAATAAATACAGCCCCTGGGCTGGGCTCCCTGCTGGCACAAGGAGAGGGAAGGCTGAGGGTGGCAGGGACAGCAGGGCACATACAAATGGCCCATGGCTGAGATGAAATAAATAAATACAGCCCCTGGGCTGGGCTCCCTGCTGGCACAAGGAGAGGGAAGGCTGAGGGTGGCAGGGACAGCAGGGCACATACAAATGGCCTGTGGCTGGGATGAAATAAATAAATACAGCCCCTGGGCTGGGCTCCCTGATGGCACAAGGAGAAGGAAGGCTCACTGAGGGTGGCAGGGACAGCAGGGCACATACAAATGGCCTGTGGCTGGGATGAAATAAATAAATACAGCCCCTGGGCTGGGCTCCCTGCTGGCCCATGGAGAGGGAAGGCTCACTGAGGATGGCAGGGACAGAGGGGTACGTACNAGCCCCTGGGCTGGGCTCCCTGATGGCACAAGGAGAAGGAAGGCTCACTGAGGGTGGCAGGGACAGCAGGGCACATACAAATGGCCTGTGGCTGGGATGAAATAAATAAATACAGCCCCTGGGCTGGGCTCCCTGCTGGCACAAGGAGAGGGAAGGCTGAGGGTGGCAGGGACAGAGGGGTACGTACGAGTGGCCCGTGGCTGGGATGAAATAAATACAGCAGTGCACCCGCGTGTCTGGGATCTGCTTCTTGCGGTTAATGTTGATCTCCTCCTGCAGGTACTTCTCGTACTGGTCATTGATGAACTTCATGATGGGCTGCCAGCTGCAGAGAGAGGGAACACAGGGTGAGCTGAGGTGATGCCTTAAGTTTGAGCTTTGCTGTATTTCAGGTTCTGTGGTGCCCAGGGTGCAGCTCTGAGCTCACAGTCAGGGTCACTCAGAGCAGGGACACAAAACAAATCCTTTTCCTGATGAACACCAAGGACAACTTTCAGCCCCAAAGCACAAACAAGGGTGGCTGGAGGGAGGGACAAGAAGGATGGGACCTCACAGCCTGGAGCTGGAATGGGACAATTAAACCCCAATATGCAAATGGACCAAAACTTATAAAAAGGTAAGATCTCATAACCAGTCAGCCATTTTTTGTCACCATTTTGGGTCCACCTTGGGTGTAGCCCTGGCCAGCCTCTTGTCCTGACCAACGTATACCCTAAGGCCTTTCAATAAATCTCTACTTTATTCTCTATCTCTGTCCAGTCTCTGTTTCAGGTCAGCCTTCCTAAAGCATCAGAGAGACCTGGACCACCCTGACCTTCCCACCTGGCCTGACTGTGAATCAGAGCCTGCAGAGCCCGGGATGCTCAGCATCTCCTAAATCACAAACCTCAGCTGTTCACTGCTTAGCAACTCCATGCACTGCTACAGGAGGGGATTTACTGGCTGGTTTAGACAAGCAAGTGCCTAAAAAGAGCTCCCTTCTCTCCTCCTGGAGCTGGCTGTGGAGCAGCACAGCGCTGGGGCCATGCCCTGGCTCCTTGCACGGTGTCACAGAAGCATGAGCAGAACCAAAGCCCACAAACCCAGCTGGTGGTGGGGACAAGGTCAGGATCCCTGTGCCAGGGATCCTGGGCAGAGTTCAGCCTCCAGAGCCACATGAGCAGGCTCTGGGGACCGGCCCTGCTGGCACACAGCTGCTCCCAGCCACAAACAAAGCTTGTCTCATGCCTGGAACAGCAGGATGTTTGTGGCTCTCACGGGGAGCATGGCACTGCTCTGCCACCACAACAACCTCCATCCTGCTGCCCAGGGAGCAGGGGGGCACAGCCTATCCCAGCCTACAGCCCTGGGCATGGGTCAGGGTGTGCTGAGGCTCTGCTGGCCTCCCCCAGGGCACAGGGCAGCTCACCAGTTCTCGTTGTTGATGTGGTCCCCGAAGCCCGGCGTGTCGATGACTGTCAGCTTCATGCGGACCCCCTTCTCCTCAATCTCTGCAAGAGAGGAAAGCTGCTGGGTGAGGTGGGTGTTGAGGGCTGCTCTGGCCAAGCCCACCCCCCCCCCAAAATCAGCTGCAGGGCTGGAGCTTGCTCTCCCAGAGGAGAAATGCAGCTTCACAGCTCGTCAGAGGCAGAAATCTGCCCTCCAAAGGGATCCAGCCCCATATCCACCCTGAGATGCCAGCCCCACGGCCACCTCACTGGTCCCTTCTAACACAATTAACTCAATCCTGATGAATAAATAAAAAATAGACATTTTCTCAGCCCTGAAAGCATCTCTGGATGGTAAAAGCCCATTCAGAGAGGTGAGAGTGGAGGTTTATGGAGGTCCACAACTCTGTGAGTCCCCAGAGGAACAAGGCAGGGCAGGACCCAAAGCCAAAGCAGCAGGTGGGGCCTGCAGAGCCTCACCATGAGTGATGGATTTGATTTCAATGGTCTTGGGGATCCTCTCCTCAGCAGTTGGCTGCACAGATTTCCGGCTGATCTTGGATTTGAAGAGGGTGTTGATTAACGTGGATTTCCCCAAGCCACTCTGACCTGGAAGAGAGCAGGATAACCCAGAGTCAGCACTGCCTGTTCTGTCAGGGGCCAGGGGATGGGGCTGCTGACAGCCTCAGCCTGCACCAGATGTGCCAGAGGAATGGATGGAGGGAGGGATGAGGAGCAGCTTCTCCCCTGCAGCTCCCCCAAGCCAAGGAGCTCAAGTCCAGCCTGGCCAGGAGGATGCTGCAGGTAGCAAAGCCCTTCCCTGGCTCCAAAGCAGCAAACCAAGAGCTGGTTCCCTGCATCCAGGCAAAATCCCAGCAACCTTGGGGACAGGCACACAGTGCTGGGGGTGTTTGAAGGGCTGTGGTGGTGCTCAGCAGGGCATGGGGACCAGGGAACAACAGGAAAAACCATCCCAACTGTGCCTCCACTCTCCTGCAGTCTGCTCTGTCCAGTTCCACAGGGAAGGCTTTGCAGCAGCTTGGCAAGCTTTTATCTGGACAGGACTAACTGCAAGCCTTTATCTGGACAGGACTAACAGCAAGCCTTTATCTGGACAGGACTAACAGCATTAACAACCCTAAAACCTCAGCCCTGCTGCATCTGCTGCTGCTTCCTTGACAGACTCGCTGTTGCAATCAGCCCAGCTGGCTGCACAGACACAGGTCCATGCCAGGGGCTTCTCTGAATCCCACAAACAACAGCCCAGGAAGCACATGAGATTCCACAACTTTAGAAAAACAGCTTTTAGAAAAGCATTTTCATGCTTCATATCCCAGAGCTGATGCTGATCTGTGCAGGAAGGACACCAGCAGCTCCTGACTCTCCAGGAACAGCTGTCCCATGAGCTCAGAGAACAATTTTTCAGAGCAAAGAGAACAGAATTAACTCCTCAAAACCCAGGGAGCAGATGTTCTGGGCCCCCTGCAAACACTGCAGAGATCCTGCACACACCAAGGAGACCCAATGGGCCCATTCTGCCAAGAGATGTTACAGCCAAGCACCATGGCACTGCCACCAGCATGTCCCTTGTCCCACAGAGTGTCCCTAAGCAGAGCCAGCAAGGGTTTCACCCACATCCTTCAGGGTCCTGGCCCATCCAGGCTGCCAAAGCCAATGGAAGGGCCAAGCAGCACTGGGCATCACCTCCTGGCATCACCCCAGTCCCTGATCAAACAGCAGTTCTAGAGCTGAGCTTGCAACATCACCAATGGCTGCAATCCAGCACAGGAAAACTCTGACAGCCACTGTCACTGCTGGGCTGTGGGAAACACATGGACCAGGCTGGAGGAAATGCTCCCAGTCCTCTGCTGCCTAAAAATGCAGGGCCAAGCACTAACAGGCCTGGAGCTGGGCATGCAGAGCCAAAACAGCTCTCACTGCACCAGGGCTCACCATTAAATGGAGCAGCTGGGGAGAGGGGAAGGCTGTGTGACACCCTGGGGACAGGTGACATCAGGTGACACCCTGGGGACAGGTGACATCAGGTGACACACTGGGGACAGGTGACATCAGGTGACACCCCGGGGACAGGTGACATCAGGTGACACCCTGGGGACAGGTGACATCAGGTGACACCCTGGGGACAGGTGACATCAGGTGACACCCTGGGGACAGGTGACATCAGGTGACACCCTGCCAGAGCTCCAAGCAGTTGGTCTCTGCATTCATGTCTGTCCAAGCTGCCTGGAAAGGGACCAGAGGTGAGGGCCACCACCAGCAGCCAGGATGTGATGTCCCATGGCAGCACAGGCACGGTGGGGTCAGCTGGGGACCCTGAGGCTGTGACACAGCCAGCTGAGCACAGGGCAGAGCCCCCTTCCAACAGCCCTGGTGTGCAGCCCACTGCCTTTCCCACACTGACCAGCCTTGCTGTGATCACCCAGCCCGGGGAACCTTCCCCACAGAGGGAATGGAAGTATCAGAATGGGAAAGGCTGAGCATGGAAAGCTACAGCACACTGAAATCTTTAACAGAATTAGCAAAAGCTCTGGATCAGACCCTTCCACAACCCCAGGCAGACCTCCAGGACACCCTGTGGGACATCACACCTGTAGCACAGCTCCTCCCAGGGGGATTAGGGATGGTGAGGCCCCATCACTACACCCATGGTCATTGCCTGGGATTTACTCTCCTCATCCCCCTGCAGCTCTCCTGGCAGGCACAGGCAGGAAGAGCTGCTGCCTGAGCAGCCCAGCCCCAAAGAGCACAGCCCAGCTCACACAAGGGCCTCCATGGCACCAGGTCAGACATTAACAGCTGGAGAAGAGCACAAAAGCCTCATTTCTTTTCCCTTTTCCCCCCTGGCTGGTATCCCATGGTGTCTGCCCAGCTCTCCAGCACACCCAGCATTTTGCAGGTCAGTGATTGTGCCATCCCTGGCTTTGGGGGCTGCAGGAGCACAGATTCCCACAGCTGAAACTGCAGCCAGAGCAGCAGTGATGCAGCCAGTGATCATTAGCCCAGGAGAGCTAATGAGCAGGAGCTTGTGGGCAGCAGGATTTGGGCACACAACCCTCCAACCCTCCCTCCTTGCATGTGGACATCCCCTGGGACACTCTTCTTTTATTTCCATCAGCAAGTTGCTGCTTTTGGCATCTCTTCCCTGGTACTTGCAGCAGGGCTGCTGGGATACAAAAAAAACTCACAAACAGGAATTTTACCCAGATTGCTGGAAGCACCAGCAGGGATGAGGGTTCTGGAATACCAGCAGCAGTGCAGCCCCTTGAGCCCTTAAATGTCAGCTCCTTCTGACTGCTCAAACCAGGGCAGGACTTCCAGGAGAGCTGTCAAGGGAGCTCTTGTGAGCCCTGACACTTCTCGAGGTGCTTTCCTCAGGGGTGTGCCAATGGATAATGCACCCCAAGCTGCAGGAGGATGAGGAAGAGCACAGACCACATCACATGGACAGCTTTAACTCCAGCTGATCCCAGGCCAGCTCCTGAGGAGCAGGGTTTCACATGGACAGCTTTAACTCCAGCTGATCCCAGGCCAGCTCCTGGGGAGCAGGGTTTGCTGACCTCCAAGGCTGATCCCGAGGAGTTTCCACAGAGGACAAGGACAACACCCAGCAGAGCACTCTGCAGGCACAGGGGGGACTCACCCACGACCATGATGTTGAACTCGAAGCCCTGCTTCATGGCTTTCCTCCTCAGCTGCTCCAGGATGGCGTCGATGCCCACGTAGCCGAAATCCGCCGCCGGCTTCTCCGGCCGTGCCGGCGGCGCCNGAGCCACAGGAGTGCCTGCTGCAGCCAAAGGGGGAGTAAAACACGGGCAGAGACTCAGGGTGCCAGCAGGCCGGGAGGGAGGAGGAGTGTGGGATCTTTCTCTGTAATAATGACGTTGAATTTGGGATTTGTTTCTCTCTTTACTGTGTTCACTTGATCCCTGCCACAGCCTTGGGACCTGCAAAGGCAAACACAGCCTGCTCAGAGGTTCTGCTCCTGCCACAGAGCCACAGGAGTGCCTGCTGCAGCCAAAGGGGGAGTAAAACACGGGCAGAGACTCAGGGTGCCAGCAGGCTGGGAGGGAGGAGGAGTGTGGGATCTTCCTTTGTAATAATGACGTTGAATTTGGGGATTTGTTTCTCTGTTTACTGTGTTCACTTGATCCCTGCCACAGCCTTGGCACCTGTAGAGGCAAACACAGCCTGCTCAGAGCTGCTGTTCTAGCCACAGAGCCACAGAAGTGCCTGCTGCAGCCAAAATGGGAATAAAACACGGGCAGAGACTCAGGGTGTCAGCAGGCCGGGAGGGAGGAGGAGTGTGGGATCTTCCTTTGTAATAATGACGTTGAATTTGGGGATTTGTTTCTCTGTTTACTGTGTTCACTTGATCCCTGCCACAGCCTTGGCACCTGTAGAGGCAAACACAGCCTGCTCAGAGCTGCTGTTCTAGCCACGGAGCCACAGAAGTGCCTGCAGCAGCCAAAATGGGAATAAAACACGGGCAGAGACTCAGGGTGTCAGCAGGCCGGGAGCGAGGATCCTCCTCTGTAATAATGACATTGAATTTGGGATTTCTTTCTCTGTTTACTGTGTTCACTTGATCCTGCTCACTCCACCAAACCTGCCACAGCAAAGGGATGCTGCTGAGGGGGTGTGAGCACACCAGGTCCCACAGCAGCTGATCTGCCACAGGGCAGGACCCAGCACCCAAAAACTCCTCAGCCCACATCTGGGAGTGATTTTAGCCCCACAGCCCCATGCCCTTTAACTGCTGCTGAAGGTTGGCAGACCTACATATCCCAAAGACCTGCACATCCCAAAGATCTGCACATCCCAAAGACCTGCACATCCCAAAGATCTGCACATCCCAAAGACCTGCACATCCCAAAGATCTGCACATCCCAAAGACCTGCACATCCCAAAGATCTGCACATCCCAAAGATCTGCACATCCCAAAGACCTGCACATCCCATTCCCCCACGCCACTGGAATGACAGCACTGTGCACACTGCTGCTGTGAACAACTCAGCCACGTTCTGGGGGGGAGCTGGGTGGCTTTGCAGACACAGGGAGGCCTTGGCATCCACTGCCACGTGCCCTCCTCGAGCTCCAGAGCAGAGGCTGCCAGCCCTGGCTTGTGGAAAACCCAACACATTTGCATCAAGGAGGGCTGTGCCAGACAACACCCACGCAGCATTCTGTGATCTCGCCCTGATTCTGTCCGTGTCTGCCCAGAAACCCAAACCCTTCAGCTGCCCTCAGACAGGCTGCCTGTCTCCCCTGCAAGATGCTCCAGCTTAAAAAAGTCCTTCAGAAGAAGCAAATGTAAAATTACTGCCTCAGCCAAAAGCTTTTTAAGAAAAAGCAGGGAATTGTCTACTCCCCCCGGCACCAGGCAGGAGCTGGGAAGGACAAAGTGCCCCAAGTGCCCCGGAGTGATGTGGCCTTGTCCCCTGCCAGCCTCAGCTGCTCTGCAACACCCAGAGCAGATCCAGCAAATATCCCAAAGGCAGAGAGTGCACAAGATCAGCCCAGTCCCCTGCAAGCTCCTGGAGGCATCAGCCACGTGCAGCACACTGCTCTGATCCAGGCACAGAGAGGGAGGTTTTAGGAAAACACACTTCTAAAGAGCCCTCCCCACCCCAGGCTGCTGCTGCTCAGTGCCTGGGTCCCTGCAGCCACCAGCCTCAGTGAGCATTTTGTTGTTGCTCAGTGTTTTGCAATGATTATTTATTATTTTTTAATCATTTATTATTATTAATAAAAACATTAATATTTGCAAAGTCCTCACCCCTCCAGACAGCAACACAGTCCTCAGCTCATCTCGCCCCAGTTATTCCTGCCCTTTGATGATGTGCTGCCTGCTTTTTTCTCCCTCCCTCTCTCTGTAGGAGAGTGGCTGGGCCAAAAGGGCTCCTCCAAACACAAGCCCATCATCCCTTTTCCTCTGGCTGCCTCAGACTGGACCCTGCTGGGGTCTGTGAGGTGGAACCACACTCTTCCTGCAAGCACAGCACACTTCCACGTGCCTAATATAGGCCAAGCAGGAGAAAAAAAAAAAAACAAACCAACAAAAAAAACCCAGAACTAATCCCAAAGACTGTTGGGTCACTTTGAACACTTTTTTCCAACCCTCAGTCCCAGGCTGTGCAGCTGAGCATTACTCACAGAGCTGCTAGAGAGCAAACACGCTATCCCTGAGAGACATGGGATGCTCACAGTCCTCCCAGGAACCCTGCACAGCTGGAATTGCACTGCCATGGGAGTATAAACCCTGCACAGCTGGAATTACACTACCATGGCAGCAGGAACCCTGCACAGCTGGAACTGCACTGAAATGAGAGCAGGAACCCTGCACAGCTGGAATTACACTGCCATGGCAGCAGGAACCCTGCACAGCTGGAATTGCACTGCCACACTGCCCCTCACAAAGTCAACCAGCCTGGCGTGCCCGAGGCCTCACCACAAATCCCAAATTAGCCCCGTTCCAAAATAGCAAGGCCAAAAGTAGAGAAAAAAAATCCCTGCATAACATTAAAAAAATAAAAAAAAAAACCTCAGTAAAATGACAGCTAAATCATGTGGAAAATATGCTGCCACCAGCAGCAACGCTGGGTTGTGCAATGGGTTTAACTCCTCCAGGCACCACTTGTGTGCACGGGACAGCCCCAAGGATGGGGCAGCAAACTGGGACACTGGGGCAGGTAAGGTGCAGAGAAATTAAGAAATTAAACAAGGCAGAAAGCCACCCTCCACTTGATAAATGCCAGGAGCATCTCCAGCACCTCAAGGAGCAGTTGGCAGCATGGAGAGGGACAAGGAGATGTGCAGGCAAACTGTCCCCAGCTCAGGGAGCAGACACTCCTCACCAAACTGCTCTCAGGGGGAGGAGAAGGGCTCAGGGCTCTCCAGGCTCCAGCCAGACCAAAGCCACAGGAAGAGCAGCACCCCTGTCAGGGCAGCCCATGTGCTTCAGCTGCTCTGTGGGGAACTCGTGATTTAAAGCAGCCAGGTCCTGACTGGGGAAAAAGACAATAAAATCAGTATATTGCAGCTAGGAGTGTCTGCAGGACAGCAGGGATGCAAAGTCAGTGATGGAACAGCAAACTCCCAAGGGAAATGCCACAACTCAAATGTGCAATTTTTTTTTTTCCAGCTTCCCAGCACTGAGATGGTCTTTTCTTATTAAAAACTCCAGTGTCACACTCAGCTCCAAGGGGTCTGTGCCAGCAGAAGGAGAGGGCAGCCCAAGCACAGGGATGCTGTGCTGGTGGCAGGGAGCACTCTCAGGAGTCACTTGTCTAAAAAAATAAAGAACTTAGAAACAAATTGGAGCAGAGCAGTGGGATGCATCCTGGGCACATCCTGGATCTGTCTGACCTGCAGAGCTGTCTAAGGGAACAATGTCAGACCTGTGGTGCTGTCAGAGCCAGTGTCACAGAGCTGACCCTTCTGGAGCACTGCAGGGAGGGATGGGTTAATAAACACCCCATTGCTGACTGAAATCCCTGGCAAGAGCAGGAGCAGGTCTCATATGATTCACCACTGTCACCTTAACCCAACTGCTGTCCCCCACACAAGGAGCCATCACTTTGCTGATGGGGCAGAGCTCAGAGCCTGCAGCTCTCTCCCACTTCAGTGCTCCTGGATAAACATCAAGCACATGGGAACAAGTGCTTGTGCCACATTCAGACCTTCCCTGCCAGGGAAACCCTGTCCACGTGGGCACAGGAGATGTGGGGATGGTCAGGGCAGGGCTGCACCAAGCAGGAACAGAGCCAGAGCCCTGGCTGGGGCAAGGCTGACTCAGGACAGCTGCTCCAAAGCTGATTTTGCCAAAGGCTCGGGGCTGTTGCTCTGTAATTGATGCATGTCAGACACGAGCCAAAGCCAACATCTGTGAAGCAGCAGATGAAAGGCACCCCGTGGGGAGGGAAGCCCCTGGGAGCCCCCTGGGGACCCTCCTGCTCCTCCAGCCAGCTGGATCTCTGTGCTGTGGGATGGGCTTGGCCAGGGGCTGCTGGAGCTGCTGTGCTGGTGCCACGAGGCTGCCACAGCCCAGGACACTGCGGGCAGGGCATGCAAGGACAGCCATGGGCTCCCCCAAAACCCCAAAGCCAGGGGCTGGTAACCCTCCCTGAGGATCTGGGGCAGGGATCTGCAGGAGACTGGGGCTTCATTGCAGATACACAAAGGTTAAAGCACCCTGGCAGAGGCTGAACTGGGAATGTCTCACCCATCCCTGGCTAGATCCAGCAGCTCCATGCTCTGCTGGTGATCTGGGAGAGCAGAGCTGGCCCTGGAGCGGGGTTGGTCACGGACCTGGAGCTCAGGGGCTGCACAGAGGAACCAGAGAGAGGCCAGGAGGCTGCACCTCTGCCATGGCCACCTGGATCTGTCAGCAGATCCAAACCACTGCACACTCTATGGATGCACAATCAATGGCAAAATGGCAAAGTTTGGGGAGCAAATCCAAGAAACACCCTTTGGATGCCAGGAACACCAAGCACTGGCCACCTTTCCATGATGCTGCAAACAGTTCTGCAGAGCTACAAGCACCCACAAGACCAGAACACTGTGGATAACTTCCCTCCCCTCCACACAACAGAGGCTGGAAATACCACGGGCTTCCAGATTTGTGGGATGGGTTTGTGCAAACACAGAGAGCAGGTTCAGAGCAGTGAACAGTGGTGTAAGCTCAGCCTAGGCAGCTGAGTATCCATGGATGTTTTCACAGGAGAAATGTGACCCACCCAACCTTTCAAGTTTTGGGGTCATCTCTCTTGGAGAATTGTGTCACAGAGACATTTGTAGCTCCAAAGAGAGAATCCACAGCTGGTTAGGAACAGCTGGCACTGCAGCACCCTCCAGGGCCTCTCCCCTTGGCACACTGAGCCAGGGACCACAGGCTATGGAAAGGGACCCAACCTGCAGAGGAGGAGGTGTCAGAGACACAGATCTCGCTTCTGAGGGGACAGGAGGAGTCTCAGCACAGCCAGGACTGGATGCAACCCCAGCATGGCACAGGCACTGCTGGTTTTTTCAGCTGCCACAGGATGCCCTGGTGCTGAACGTGGCAGGTCCCTGCTGGATGTGTGGGTGCCAGGGAATGTGAGGCACAGCTCATTCCAAAGCCTGGCACACAGAGCCAGCACCACAGACCCTGCAGCACCACATTTTAACTAAGGGACGTTGCTATTATTCAGCTGCAATCACCAGCACCTGGCTGAGTCTGTCCCTTGCATCCCTGAGCATCGGGCTACAGTTCCAGGCCACCTGGAACATCCTGGCCACCAGCCCAGGCCCACCTACCAACCAGTTTTGTTTCCTTCTCAGCTTGCATTTCCACCTGGGTGCCAACAAACATGACCCAGAAATAGCAGAGCGTGCTTAGCTCTGCTTCATTAGACCAAATCCACCCAAGAGCTGCCAGAGAGGTGGCCAGGTGCCTCCTGAGCATGCAAGATGCTCCAGGCTTGAAGCTTTTGATTCACATGGGGAATAAATCAGTTTTCAGAGTTTTAAAAAGGGAGGCAGTGATTCCTGCTGTGGTGTGAGCCCTTCCAGAGGAGACCAGCCAGGGCCACAGCCCTGAGCCACGAGTCACGGGCACACATCACAGACAGGTCGAGCTGTGCTCCAGGCTTGAAGCTTTTTACTCACACAGGGAATAAATCATTTTAAAGAGTTTTAAAAAGGGAGGCAGTGATTCCTGCTGTGGTGTGAGCTCTTCCAGAGGTCACCAGCCAGGGATCTGAGCCACGAGTCATGGGCACACACCACGTGCAGGCGGAGCTGTGCCCACCAGCCTCGTGCACCTCCATCCTCCCTCCCTGCGCGCGTCCCCTCTGCTCGGGAACCCGGCCCTGCCCTCTGCAGCTCACCCCCCTGCCTCTCTCCTCCACAAGGGATGCATGGGCTCCCCATCACTGCCTCCCCTCCCATCCTAAACCCTCTGCCTGCTGCAGGCTCTGCTCACCAGCGTTTCTAGGCTGGGGTGCAGGAGCCACCCCAGGGGTCAAAGCGCGGTGCCAGCTCCACAGCCTCAACCTCCTGCCCGTGGCTCCTGGATGTGGTGTGGGCTGACCACCAGGCTGGACACCAGGCTGGTCACCAGGATGACCACCAGGCTGGCCACCAGGATGACCACCACGCTGATCACCAGGCTGATCACCAGGCTGGTCACCAGGATGACCACCAGGATGACCACCAGGCTGATCACCAGGCTGACCACCAGGCTGACCACCAGGCTGCCCACCAGGATGACCACCAGGCTGATCACCAGACTGACCACCAGGATGACCACCAGGCTGGCCACCAGGATGACCACCAGGATGACCACCAGGCTGGCCACCAGGCTGACCACCAGGATGACCACCAGGCTGGCCACCAGGCTGACCACCAGGATGACTACCCCCCTGCCCCAGTCGGACATGTGTAGCCCTGGCAGCACAATCCATAATCTGACACTCTCCTTCCTCCAACCACGTGAGACAGCAGCTCTAAACCACTTACAAAAACCTGCAAAGAGCTGTTGGGCTGTCTGCCTCCGTGTTTAAAAAGGAAGAGGTGATCATGAACAACCACAAGTCTTGGTTTGGGCATGCAGAGATCTCCCTGGCCATGGGGCCCCACTGATCACTCTCTGTAAGGAGCTTCTTCCCCTGGAGCTGGAGCAAGGCTGACCCCAGAGCAACCTCCCCATTGAGAGGAACCTTCCTGCACAAAGATCTCAGCAGAAGCTGCTCCATCAACAGCCCCATATAGCCAGAACAGCCCTTGCTCCCCACAGACAGTGCCCAGGAGGGTCCAAAGACACCCACAAAACTGAATCCATGTGTCTCTGAGCATGGGATCCCCCCAGTCCACCCAGCCTGGGCAGTGGTACCCAGCACAGGAGGGGCACGGGGACCCTCCCCACCCCCAGCCAAGGGAAAGCACCTTTCACCCCTGTCACCACTGCTCTGCAGAGCTCCGTGCTGTAGTAACAAAGAGCCAGACAGTGCTCCCCAAACTCAGCTTGTCCTGACAACACTGCAGAAGGAATGAGTCGGGCCAAGCCCGAGGAAGGGGCACAGGGCACGGATGAGTGTGCCTGGGGCCGCCGAGCTTCACCCCCATCCCATGCCCCCATCCCACGAGGAACTGACTGCAACAGCTCCGGCAAAAAAAAAAAAAGGGAGCAAACCAGAGGGATTCACATCCTGCGGGTTGCACTTCGGCTTTCCTTTTTTTAAAATCCCTATTTTTTTCTCCCCTTTTAAAATTCCTTTTTCCCGCTTGGTTTTGTTCTTTGACGGGTAGGGTGGTAGGGGTTTTTTATTTAGTTTCTTTGTTTGTTTCTGTTGTTTTCTTCATTTACCAAAGGCAGCTGCGCCCCAAGTCGCTCCTCCAGCCCTTTAGCGGGGCAGCAGGGCAGGGGACAAGGGGGGTACCCAGGGGACCAGGGAGTACCCAGGGGACAAGGGGG
>WEIU01013383.1:373351-411250 GCA_013389925.1 Aegithalos caudatus | reverse complement strand
TGGAGCCTCTTCCCGGGAAGTTGCTTCGCCCCCGGGCGGTTTCCATCCCCCCGCCGCTCCCGGCCCGGTCCAGGGGGGCCCGCAAAGGGTGAGAGGAAGAAGAGTTTGGGGGCACGTCCCACCCCGGCTCCACGCTGGAGGTGCGGGGAAACTTCCACGGGAAAGAGAGAGGCAGGGACAAACGGGGCAGCTCCATTTCAAGAGGAGACCAGTTCACCCACTGTTCCAAGGAGCAGGGCCGGGGTCTCATCCACATCCCTGTCCCTGAAGCCTTCTGCTTCCCAGCATCCCGAAATTCTCCAGCAGAGCTCCAGAGCAGTGGCGGGTGGGTGGGAGTGCTGGGAGCTCACTTTGCCCTGCAGCTGGTTGGAGATGTCCGGGCTGCATCTCCCATCTGCCAGGACAAGTTGTCAACCAGCCCCCACGGGCACGGCTGCTCGCCGAAATGATGTCAGTGAAGCTGAATGAGGATGTTAGCTGTCCCCACAACTCCTTCCTGCCTTACACCTTGAGCCCAGAATGTTCCCACCCCTCTCTCACCATGTGCACGGGGTCAGGGATGCTGGGCTGCACCACCTGGCCCTGCTCCCTCCCACACACCCTGGTGAGGGGTGAAGTCCCCTCTGTGATGTGGTGGTGGGACTCTGTCTGTCCTGTCACAGCCCAGGTGAAGCCAACCTCCCTCTTTTGGGCTCCTAGGTTACTCTGACCTACCCCATAACCTCAGGACTTTTTCCCTGCAGTTCCCAGATTTGCATTCCCAGAGAAAGGCCTGCAGGTGATGGAAGGGTTAAGACAGATGTGCACATCTGCAATCTTCAACACCCAGAGGAGTTCCTTTCCCACGAACAGCCCCTGCACAGCCTGCAAGCCCAGGGCCAGTGCTTGTACTCCCTTTTGGACCTGTCACCAGCACCACCACCCTCTGCCACACTCCTGCACTGGATGCAAGCCCTGCCACCTGTGCCAGTGGCAGCACAGCCAGCCCTGCTCTGTCTCCTGCCTGTGGCTCTAGCTTGGCTTCCATCTCTGCTTCCAGACCACCAGCAGTGGCAGATCTTCCTCCAGCCAGCACAGCCAGCACTCCCCAGGCTGGCAGCAGCCTGTCCCCACCAGGCTGGGCTGGCAGCACTCCCCTGTGATGCCCAGCAAGGCTGGCATAAGCTGCTCTGCAAACAATTGCTGCTGAGGAGGAGGGCAAGACCCACATCCTTCCACTTCAGCAAGGGCCACAAACACCAGATTCTGAGAAAACCAGCACCCAAGGCAGGAAACCCAGCCTCAATCTGCTTATGCTGCAGCAGCGTGCAGATTTCTGCAGGATTACACCATTTTTATGACTTATTAAAGCTTTAACCCCTATCAATGGGCATTAGTGTTTTAATCTCTCTAATCTCCAGGAAAATCCAATGCTAGATGCCAAACCAGGCTTGCCCAAGCAGCAGCTCTGTTTGCAAGTCACTCCAGCCTTGTTTTAGCTGGAGAAAGGCAGGAAAAGGCTGTGCTGGGCTCACTTAGGTGCTGTGCTTGCACAAAGAGTACAGGGAGGATCTCAGGTGGGAAGGCTTCCTGTCCCTGCTGACCACATCTGTGGCTGTGCAGGATTTTAGCACCAGCAAAGGGTTCATGTGCCCAAACTGAGACCAAAGGGGTGAACATGGAGTGCTCAGCCACGGGAACCAACTCCTCACTCCTCCAAATTAACTCTTGTAGATTGAAATCATGGGCATACTTTAGTCTGGCCTGTGAGGGAACAAAAATAACCATAGAGAAGTTCTCCCCATGGTCACTGAAGCTCTGCAAAGATGTTTCACAGAAATACAGACTGGTTGGGTTGAAAGGGACCTTAAAGACAACCTAATTCCAATCATGGGCAGGGACACCTTTCCCTAGAACAGGTCCAACCTGGCCTTGGACATTTCCAGGGATGTGACAGCCACAGCTTCTCTGGACACCCCCTGCCAGGGCCTCACCACCCTCAGGGAAAAAAAAATAGGGTACATGGGAACTCAACACTGTGTACAAGTTGTATCACAGATTAATTAATAGAAAATATTTTGTTTCAACTCATATCTCCTCCTTCCCAGGAGCAACAGGTGGTGAGCAGCAGCTTGGAAGGACAAGGAATGTTGTCCTTGGCCTCACAGCAAGTGCAGCAGGGCTTTGGGAGCAGTGCTGGTCCCCAGGACAGCACTTGGTGACTTTGGGGTGTTTGTTTGCACAGAGGAGGCACTGGCAGAGTGACAAACAGCCCAGACAAACTCTGGGATTTGATCTTGCAGGAGCATCCCCACTCCTGTGAGGGGGACAGGGCCCTGCCTGCAGCTCTCCCACTGCTCATTTCTGGCTCTGAGCACAGGCAGGACTGACAGGCAGAGGAAGGAAGCAGCTTCATCCCTACAGAGCAGATGAACTGGAGAGGGAATAAGTGACTTGCTCAGGGTCACACAGAAATCCTACACCAGAGCCAAGAATTGGATCCAAATCCCCTAATTAAGGGTTTTAAAATCACAAACTCATTGTTCTCTTAGGAAAAAAAAACTAACAATCAGAGTTAGGAGCAATTCTAGCAAGGTCTATTGCTGTTGTAAACTGCATCAAGGGATTTGAAGTAACTACAGATCCAGCTTGTAGTCTTGCAACTAATCTGAAATATTCAGGAATTAACCACAGTCCCTTGCAGCAGAAAACTGCCCAGCAGTGGGGCTGTGCTGGGCAATGCTCTGCCCTTGGCCAACTCCAACCATAAATCCTCAGTTTTGAGGGATAACCAAGCCCTGCAAATGAAGGCAGCTTCACCAACCTGTGGGCAGACCTGCCAGCAAACTCACTTCATCCCAGCTCTTCAGAAAACACCAAATCCCTTGGGCAGCAGGAGCAGGACATGTTCTCTCTCAGGAATGCTGAAGGGACATTTCCAGTTTTACTGCACCTCAGCAACCCCCAGTTGAAAGTGCACCGTTAGGGCTTAGGAAATAATTTTTAATTCTTTCAATATTGCTGCAATGCTGACTACCTGCCAGTCCCCAGTGACTTTGACAGGCAGATGGAAATCCTGCCAGCTATATTTATAATCTCAGATCAATAGCAGAATGAAAAGCACATCCAGAGACCTTGGTGGAGCACCAGCAAACTCAGTGGAAAGTGGCATGACCGAGAAAAGGACATGAGCTTGCAGATCACAAGACCAAAATTTAATTTTTTTTAGCACTGAAAGAGACACCATCACCTCTAGCAGGAACAGGAAGGATCCCACAGTGCCAGGAACATCTAAAACCAATCCCAAAGCTTTTCTAAGAGCCTGAGTGCAGGTCAGAGCCTGGTCCCTTCAGCATGTGCAGGGTAACTCCCCAAAACACCTCTAAGGCCCACAGATCAATGACATCTCCCCCTCTCTGGCTGTAGTGAACTCCCAAGTCCATAGATGATGCAGTTTTCTCTTTTTCTTTTAAGCTACCTGGTTTCTGGCACTGAGCAGCCCATGTCAGACACACCTGTGCAGGTATCCCACCAGTTCCTTCATGAAAGCAGCTCTTTGGAGGCTTAAATCTCCCTGGAGAGAGCAGTAACACGAGGTGCAGGCACTGCCAGGAGCATCCCAGAGCCCTGCAGAGCTCAGGGACATCCTGAGCCAGCACAGGGGGCAGCCACCCCTCCCCACCTTGCCCAGGAGCAGCTCCAGCCCCTCCAGCATTCCTGCACCATCCTGCTCTGCTGAACCCACACGACACCCAGGCCTGCCCCAGCTCCCACCACACCAAACCCCAGGGTCTCCTCCAGCTGGACATCTCCAGGAAGGAAGGAAGGAATTATTTCACATGCTGTCACCAGCCCTCAGGGGCTGCTGGCACCGTGTCCTGGGCCTGAGTCACCCCTCCCTGGGGAGGCCCTGCCTGGTTCCTGCTGTCACATCCCAGCAGTGTCCCTGCAGCACCTCCCTTCCTCTGGCACATCCCTCCTGCACAGGGTGTGCAGTGCCTGCTCTCTGGGGAGGGGCAGGCAGGAGGCTCCTCACCGTGCTTGAGCAATCCACCACTTTCCAAAAGGGAACAGGCTTTGCTAGGAAGGCACTCCACAGTCATAAATATCTGGGAAAAAGCAAGAAAGAACCCAATTCTTCCCAAATTGCTTTTCCCTCGCAGGGGGCACTGGTTGGGGCGCTGGTTTGGGCTCTGCTGTGCTGGTTGGGACAGACACCAAGCACACTCAGCATGTTCCAGGCACTGCCACAGCCTCCCTCAGCTCTGAGCACAGGTTTTGCCCAGCAGGGACAAAACCTGCTTGCCTTGGCACCAAAACCTGCTGCTCAGATCCCTGGGCCAGCTCTGCAGATGGCACAGCCCTGCCATGCCCCAGGAAACACACTCAGCTCCTTGGCTGCTTAGGAGCAATCCTCACCCCTCCTCCTCAGCCTCATGATCTGCTCCTCCAGACACAGATTATCACAAAGGACAAATTATCCCCCAAAAGGGCTAAAGCAAAACTCTGCACCTCACCCTGCCAGCATCCCTGAGCCCCACTCCACCAAAGCCCTGTGGAGAGGGGAGCAGATGGAGCCTACACAGAGCTCCCACACCAAGGAGCACCTCAGAGAGCCCCACATCCCCCACCACCACCTCTGCTCCTCTCACAGCAGCAGCAAGGCCAAAACAAACCCAGCAGCAGGGGCAGAGGATGGGTTTGGTGAAAATAAATCACCTTTGCAAGGGAGAACAGCAGGGAGTGAAAAATTCAACCATCAGTCACCCCAAATTTGCTCAAGTGCTTTAAACCCTTTCACCCCAAAGTGGCATCTCCTCTCTGGATGGGGAGATGCCCAGGCAGTGACATCCCTGGGGGTCACAGCAAGCCCCTGGTACAAACCCAGCTGCAAAGAAGTTCCTGGGGTATCCTAACAGTCCCTGCAGGCCACGTGCAGGGATACACGTCCCTGCAAGCTGCACATAATGGGCCCTTCTCCCTCCTTTGTCTGCTGCCCCTTTTAAACCTATAAACGCCCCGTTTGGAGGTAAAGAAGAAAGTATTTAGGGCATCCCAACCCTGAAAAGAAGGAAAACACCATTCAAGCTGCCGGGGCTGTCTCCTGCAGCTTAATTAATAACAACCCATCCCCAGCAAGCTGCTGCAGAGCCAGCTGTCTCCTCGCATGGAGGTGCCTTGCTCCGAATAATAGTGCTTTGTGTTTTGATGGGAAAAGGTCAGGAGGATGGGGGGGGAGGAGGAGCACGGGTGGGAGGGAAATGCTTTGCTTCCCTGCAGTTCCCAACGCTGGGAGCTCAGTGCCCATCTGCTGCTGGCTCCGAGCTGGGAGATGGTGGCAGCCCTCCCTCAGCCCTGGGGTGAGCACGGCCTGAAATTCAGCAGAGAGAGGGACACAGGGAGGATTCAGGGCCGTGGGCTGCACTCCCCCCACTGCTAAGGAGCTCCTGGTGCCACTTTGACAATGTGCAGGACCCCCCTCTGGGGAAATCCCTGCTCTGCTCTTATCAGGAGGCTGCCTGATAACAGCACAGGATCAGCTCTGCAGGGAGCTGCGTGCCCCTGGCAGCCTGTCCAGGCCACCAGAAAGGGACATTTCCTGCTACCATTTGGATTTTGCATCAACAAACCAGCCAAGCCAGGCTCCCAGCAGCAGGGGATGGATCCAAGGTGATGCAACAACGCTGCGCAGAGGGGAAACAAAGTCAAAGGGATCCAAGCCCTGGGTGTGAGATGCCCACAGCCACCAGACTCCAGGGCATGGCTGTGAAATCACCTCAATTTCTGCTTGGTCACAGAGCCCACCAAGTACCAAACCAAGAAACCTCCTTGGATCCTGGGCACCACAGCCAGGGGCTCCTGGGATAGCTGTGATGGTTGGTGAGGGGCTTGGAACAGCCCTGGGAGGAACAACTGAGGGAGCTGGGGTTGTTTATCCTGAAGAAAAGGAGACTCAGGGGTGACCTTATCACTCCTGCAGCTCCTGAGAGGTGGCTGTGGGCAGTGGGGCTGGGCTCTGTCTCCAGGCAGCACTGACAGAACCAGAGGACACAGCCTCAAGATGCACCAAGGGAAATACAGGTTGGATATCAGGAAAAAGTTTTCAGTGATAAGAGTGATAAAGTACTGGAATGATCTGCCCAGGGAAGTGCTGGAGTCACCATCCCTGGACGTTTAAAGAAAGCCTGGATGTGGCACTGGGTGCTGTGGTTCAGTTCAGGTGCTAGGACATGAGTTGGACTCAATGATCTTGAAGGTCTCTTCCAACCTGGTGATTCTGTGAATTCTGTGGATGCTCTCTGTCTGCCATCACCCTGCTCCTGGCTGGCTCCAGCCCTCCAGGAAAGGTGATGCTCCTGTCCCAGTGCCACACCAGGCTGGGCAGTGCCCAGGGAGCACCACAGACACGGTCACTGCCCTCCAGGGAGCACACAGGCACCTCTTGTGCCCTGCCAGTGGCCTGGCCTCTGCTCTCACTGTCACTTCTGCCCCCTCCTTCTCCCAGCCTTGCCCCTCTGTGCCATCCAGGCAGCCTGGGGCTGCCCCAGCATGGACAGTGCAGGACTGGGCTGCAGAGTCACATCCATTTTTCTTGGGGAATAAAGAAAGACTAAAAATGTCACAGAAAGACAGAGGGAAGCAGCCTTAGGGCAGGTCCCTGTCCCACAGACACATCCCCTAGCCAGGCACTAAGGCTTTGCCCTTCATCCCCCAGCTGTGCAGGGGGGATGCACAGCCCACAGTGCCCCCACAGTGTTTCCAGCCCAGGAAAATGTCCCTGTTGCTTAGCAAAGGGCCATTCATCACCAGGACTGTGTGGGATGACAAAGGGTTAACCCACTGCAGCTGGGCCAGAAATACCATGCAGGACAAAGAGAGACTTCATGTCACCCACACTGCATCCGCCCAGCAGGCAGAAAAAGGGGCCTTAATCCGATTCCCAAAGAAAATGTGGCTTTTACAGCCCCGCCTGGCCAGGCCCTCCAGCCAGCTTTGCATCTACAGCAAGAGTTAACCCAGTCTGGGGTTGAGAAAGGGACAGAAAATAGGAAGGGAAATCACTTTTCCACAAGTTTGTGAGAAGGGAGAGCTGGGTGGAGGCAGCTGGACCCAGGCAGCATCCCTGCAGCAGGAGCACAGGGATGCCTTAACCTGGAAAATCTGATGGCCTCAAAGCATCCCTAGAGCAGCCAGACCTGGGCTGTGGTTTTCAGGGGGTTTATCAGGGGCTGGAGAAAGTACCACTGCTGATTTCCCACTGGCAGCATCCCATTCTAAAAATCACAGTGAGGGAGCTGTGAGCACCCCAGCACCGCCTGGTATTTTGGGGATGATAAGGAAGAGCCAGCAGAGACCTTCAGAGCATCAATGGCAGAACTCTGCCTCGTCCCCATGAGCTCAGAGACCCCAGGGAACAAAGCCAGGGACCCTGCAGGGAGGCAGACAGTGCTCACACCCACCAGATGTGGATGGAAGTCTCTGCCTTCACCTCCCAGCTGCCAGCCAGGCACTCATCCCACAGTGCCACGTCCCTGCCCCAGTCACAGCTGCAACCTGTGCCAAGTGGGGTTTGCCAGCCTGGCCCCTCTACCCCTGCAGCAACGTGCCCACTCCCCTCCTGATTTTTGGGCAGACACTTCCAGGCTGCCACTGAGCTGTATTTGCAAGATTAACTCTTTCACTCCCATTTTGGTGGTTATTTCCTAACAAACGAAGTCACTTTACTGCACTCTACTCCACGAACCCTGACAAATCCTGGGCATAAATGAAATAAAGTTGAATTCAGCCATAAGATCACAGCACCTAGCAGGCTCAACCCCAGCCTTCCCTTCCCATTCCCACTCCCAGCTTTTCCCCTGCAGTGCAGCACAGCTCAGCCACGTTACCCAAGGAGCAGCAGCTCCAGCCCCAGTTTCACCCAGCCCCAGCACAGCTTTGCCAGGGCTGCGTGCGGCGTCAGGGCCATACGGAAATCACAGCATTTAAAACCACAGGCTATAAAAATTCCACCGTGCTCGGAGAAGGGAAGTCTGGATTCCCCATGGAGAGGCATCCAGGAACTGCTGCTGCAGGGTTATTGGCCACCAGGCCATCAGCCCCTGCCACATGTGCGTGCCTGGAGCCACGGCCAGCACAGCCTGGGGTGGGTGCTGAGGGGCTCTGGGGTCAAACACATTCCAAGCCCACCATGGAGCTCCCCATGAACCCCACAGGGTTCAAACCACACAGGGATTTTGATCTCAGCATGGGAAATCACGGGTGGCAACTACAGCAGCATGGGAGAGGTCACAGCTTCCAAACTTATTTTATCTGTTGTGACATGTCCTCATCTGCACTCAGGGTGCCCTGACAGCAGGGCACACCCCCTGGACAGCTGTACTCCTCCTGGATGCTGTATCCTACAATCTGGAATCACACCTGGACAAGGCAGCAGCGTTTAGGGGTTCACACATAATTGCAATTCTTGCTTTTTTTGCATTTTTACCTTGTCTCAAAACCAAAGCTCAGCCCAGTGTTGCCCGCACACAAAAATGCCCCATTGCCTGGCTCACCTATCTCCCAGGGGAATTTAGTCCAACCAACAACCATTAATTAGCATGAGAAAACCCAGGACTCTGAGCCAGCACATGTCCAAGAGCAGTGCAGAATCCCCTCCCATCCCAGAGCTGCACCCCCAGCCTGCTCCCTCCACCGCACCCACCATCCCCAGCAGCAGGAATTCAATAAAATTAAACAACTTTAACCCAAAACTTGCCTGGCGCTATGGGAGGCTGTTCTTGCACTCCTCTGCTCCGTGTGTTCCTGAGAGCTGACCCTGGGAAGCAGCAGCAGCAGCAGCAGCAAGCCCAGGGTGCTGTGCAGGGCAGGCAGCTCAGCTCAGGGATGCCTGGATACCCTGGTTCCAAAGCAGGGCTTAGGGGAGAGATGCAACGACCTGCTATTTACAGAGGGGCGGGCACAACACCCATGGAATCGCCAAGAAATCCGACACAAAGAGCTGGGAGCGTGCTGGAAGTCAGAGCACGGGGCAGCAGCACCGGCCCCACCGGATCCCAGCTGCTCCCCTGGCCCAGATCTGCTCTGGCAGAGCTGAGATCGTCTCAGCCCTGAATACGTCAGCCCAGATCCATCCCGGATGCTCCTTCCCTAAATGAAGTGTGGCCACACTGGGATGGATATAAAAAGCCTTGCCTGAAATCCTCTGGCGTGGAGCCTTTCCTGCAGCCCCTGCTGCTTCCAAGGGCTGTTTGATAGGGAGGCATTGGGATACAGAGGGAAAGAGCAATTCCTGGGGATTCACACTGACACAGCCCAGCATCCCCAGCCTCTGCCAGACAAGGCAAGAGGGAAAACCCCTGTGTTTGGCAAGTCCAGGGGGTCCCACCGTGTCACCTAAACATCCCTGTCACCTAAACATCCCACGTGGGGACCCCCAGCCTCGTCCCCCCGCCCTCTCCGCCGCGGCCAGGGCTGGTTCAAAGGAGCCGATTGAAGAGGAACCCTCGGGGGATGCTCCCGGGATGCGGGAGGCGAGTCCGGCTCTTGGGGCTGTCCCATACAGCACGTTCCTCCCAGGAAAGGATCAGCCCTCCTTCGGCAGGCAGCTGACCATCCCCATGTGTCCTGTCCCCAACCTTGTGGTGTCTGTGTCCCCATGGTGTCCCCATGACATCCCCAGTGCCCCCTTCCCATGGCATCCACATCCCTGGAGTGTCATCGTCCCTTTGGTGTCTCCAGCCTTGTGGCATCCCCATCCTCACAGTGTCCCCATCCATGTAGTATCTCCACACCCCTGTTCTTTTTTGGGGGGCTGGGGTGTCCCCAGGACTCTGGGTGATCCCAGTGCACCCACAGGCCATGGGGGGTGTGTGACCTGGGCACAGGCTGCAGCTCAGGGGCTGCTGATGGGGCAGGATGGGCAAGAGAAGGGGAGGGCAGGAGGCTGTTTTTGGGGAGCACTTCCCACACGGGCACTGAGAGCCACGGAAAGGGCTGGGCACAGAGTCCTGCAGCCACCAGAGCACACAGGGATGCTCAGGTGAGCTTTCCCCCTGGCTCCATCAGGACAAGGGGCCATCAAACACCTGGAAGTTCCTTTCCCACATCAGTTCAGAGCCAACTCCCCGAGCAGAAACCAAGGAGTGAGGCTGCCCTGGGCTGCCAGACCTCCCTTTCATCACCAGACACCCTCCCCTCAATGCCACAGGGATAAAGTCACCAAAAGTAACATGAGAGCATCCCCAGTGCAGCTTCAGAGCCCTCACATCTGCCAGGCTGCTGAGGCTGTGGCAGCCCCTCCTCACCACCTGCACAGTGCAAACCACACCTGGCCCCTCCAGTGGGGCAGGGCTCCCAAACCCAGCACAGACCCAGCACAGGCAGCACCTTCCCCTCCCTGGCACTGCCAGCAGCGCTTTCTTTCCACCTCAGGGAGCTGGGTGAGGATGCCCTGCCTGCATCAGGGTCCCATTCTGCTGGCAGCTGACACCCCAAGGAGCCCCACACCCTGGGCTCCTTTCCACTTCAGGGCTGCAGGAGCTGGGTGAGGATGCCCTGCCTGCATCAGGGTCCCATTCTGATGGCAGCCCCCACCCCCTGGATCATGTCAGGGTTGCTGTCACCCCCAGGAGCCGATGCCACCCTCTGTGACCCCCCTGTGGCACTCTGTGCCTGCTCAGGCCGTGGTGCAGAGCTCAGCCCCACACATCCCATCCCACAGGGTGGTTCTGCCTCCTCCCTCAGCACAGGCCCTGACAAATCATTCCCCTGTGACAAGGCCTGCATCACATCCCTGGTATTTTCCCCCTGCTAAGCTCTGTTTTTTCCCCTCCTTACCCTTCAAACCCCCATGCACTCCCTGCAAAGCCCCTCTCAGCTTCCCCCCTCCACAAATCCCCACTGGCACGGCTGTGGAGACCCCAGCACAGCCCTTGGCAGAGATTTTTTTACTCCCTGAGGCTGTGGAGAGCTCAAGCAGAGACTTACTCAGCCAAGGATGACACGAGGACAACGCTGCCCAACGCCTGCAAGAGCCAAGGATGCTTCAGCACCTACTTCAGCTGCTGCCCCGGAGAAACTGCCCCCAGCCTCTGAAAAGTTCTGCTCAATTCCCTTCAAAAAAGGTCTCACAAAGCAGATCCCTCCTGGCTCTCTGCCTCCCTCACCACCAGACATGAAAAGCACTTGAGTTTCTCCCCGGGTAACTCGGGTAAAAGCCTCCAACATCAAAGGCACCACACCAGAGTTCTGACCCCCCCATTCCTCCCAGGCACCAGTGCTGGGGCTGCTTCCCTTGAAAGCTCAGCAACCTCAGTGGTTGAGGCACCAACTGTGCTGAAAACAGTTTTAAATTTTTTTTCTGTATTTTTTTTTTTCTTTTTGTCCCCCTTTTTGTTTTGTTTTTTTTTTTTTAATCAGCCACAAATTGGGGAATCTGTGGGTAAATCTGGGCCAGGCTCTCCTTTGGGGGCAACACAACCAGTGTGGTCTGGTGGGGTTTTGCCCACTGTCTGCTGCATGGTCACCCCCAGAAAAAAGGGGGAAACAAAAATATCCCTTCTGCCAGTCCTGCCTGCTCATTGCCCAACACTAAAGGAAGCCACTAAGTGTCCTGAAGCAAAAACCACAGGCACCCTCCAAACCAGCAGATTCCCATGGATTTCTCAGCAGCCTCTGCAACTCCTCTTCCCCCCCATCTGCAAAAAAGAAACAACATCTCCCCCTCCCTTTGCTTGGCGAAGCACTTTGATATCTGCACAGCAAAGCAGAGCCAGGGAGGGGTGTTTACCTTCCTGGAAACAGGGAGCAGCATTTACACCCAAAACAACACCAAATTCCCGGGCAGAGGGAGCAGTTGCAGACGCAGCAGGATCCAGAAAACGAGGAGGGCTAGAAAATAGCTCTGAACACCGCAGGGATTTCAAAAACTCCTCGGAGCACAGGGTTTTTTGGCCCATTTCAGAGCGTTCCTCATCCCTCCATCCCACACAGCAGTTGTTCCTGCCAGATCACCGCCTGCCTGGGAATGCTAAGGTTCATTTTTATTGCTGGAGCATGGAAACAGGCCTGGTTTGCAGGGGGGAGGTGGGAGGGCTCTGCTGTTTAACACTTGGCCGCCTCCATGCTGCGATGAATATCACCCCAGATACCAGATGTGCTCGGGGCAGGCTGGAGCTTATCCTAAATTGCACCAAGATGGAATTTTTTGGGCAATTTTCAGGGAGTGCTGAGGGCAGGAGCTGATGGGAGAGGAGAGATTTCTTGCAGATAGGCAAGGAAAGAGAATTCTGTGGGGTTATGGCACTGGTCATAACCCCTGGGCCAGCTGCAATGCCACGGGCTGTGCTTATAATCAGCACCTTGTCATTTTGGGGGCAATTACTCCAATTCCCATCCATCTGTGGGTCTGATTTCCACATGCTGGCAGCAAAAAAAACAAAAACCCTTCAGTTTTACCCCTGCTTCTGCTGATCTCACAGAACTTTTAGCTCCAGGAAGGAATTGCTGGTTCAGGAACAGCAAACACTGGTGAGGTTGGACCTCTCCATGCTGCTTCCCCAGGGTGCCACTGCAAGCTCACTCCTAAGCAAATCCATCAGCAGCTTCTCCCCACCCCTATGGGGAGGAGTGCCCCGGGGTCACCTACATGGGTGTGCCTTTAATTAGAACCAAATCCTGGAGCAGCACTGGAGACTCATCCCAGCTTTTTGGAGGCCACACACTGCCCTGATGGACAGCTGACCTCCATCAGGGCAACTTCTGGCTGGGTGCAGGGTGATGTGGGGCTCTGGCTTTGGGTTCCTGCCCAGAGTGACACAACCCAACATTTGCTGCAGGATGGGGAGCAAAGTCCCTCTGGAGCTCACTGCAGCTCCAGCCAGGGACCCAGCCAGCAAACTCAGAGGCCCAGGTAAGGAGGGGATGTGCTGGAATACCTTCAGCATGTCAGAACTGTGTGATGCCCCAAACCTCAGCATGAGATTTCAGAGACCTCTCTTCTGTCTGTGCAGAGTTCCCTCCTGCTGATCCCACTCGTAGGATATGGCTGATGTCCTCCAAAAATGAGCTCTGGCCAGGCCTGGACCTGCTGGTTTTCACTTTTCTTCTTTTGTGTCATTCTCACCTGCCCCAGGTGCCCAGCTGTGGTTCACACCCCATTTCAGTAGCTCTGGGTGCTGCTGATGACAACCACCAGCACCAGTGTCACCAGGGCTGTCCCACAGGACACAAACTGGAGAACAAAACGAGGGTCCAGGGCAGAGTAAAACAGTGCTAGCTGTGTCCTCTGCTGTAAGCATGGAAAGAAGCAACAAAAAGGAGCATTTCTCCTCCCTGAAACTCCATGGACGAGCTTGCTGCCAGCAGGGAAAATGTGGGAGCCTGCCTGTCTGTCCAGGCAGGACTTGCAGCCACTCTGGGCGTGAGAAATCCCAAATTCCGCATCCCACAGGGCTGCCTTTGTGCTTCTGCTGAAATGGTGAGGTCTGGTTGGCACCTAAAGCCTGGTTTGGGGGTTCAGCAGGGCAGGAGGGAGGGGAAATTCTCTGCAGGCTCCCAGCTATGGCTACAGAGGAGTTCACCCAAGCAAAGTTCCTCTGTTCCTCCCCTGGTCTTTTCCCACCATGGGTCCGTGCTGTGCATGCAAAACCAGAGCTGAGCTGTGAATTTACACCCAGAAACCAAAAGTAAGAGATCTCCATTATTCACTTCTATGAGCAAAGGTTAAATCCTACCAAATACATCAGCTTTTGTGGACAGGACAAGCGTTTGGCAGCCAGCAGGAAGGAACAGGAACGTGGGAATTCCTCCTACGACTTGGCAGCAGGCTCTTCCCCCAGCACGGGAGCTCTCTGGGGTCTGCTCAGCCTCTGCCAAGCTAAGAAAGCCCCTCATTCAAGCACTCAGTAATCTCACAGGACATCCTGTAGCTTAAGGAGGAGTTTAAATGAGAGGCTGGATGGATTCAAGCTGCCTAATTGTTGGAGGGAGCAATAGGAAAGGTGGGGTGGCAGAGCTGGAGCTGCCATGTCCTGAGCTGCCCGTTGGAGGAACACCTCATCCTCCTGAATACAGAAGGTGTCTACAGAAAATCAGCTCCTGAGTCAGTCCTGCTGGGCTGTCCCACCATGTCTGCCTGCAATGGGCTCCACCACGACGTGAAAGGAGCTGTGTTAGTATTTCCTGGGGGGTCCAAGAGGTTCCTGCCTCTTCCCCCTCACCCAAGCTGCTCCCAACATCCCACTCCCCATGACAGAGCACATCTCGGGGTCTGATGCCCTTCCAGCATCAGGGAGAGGGGGAAGTGCTGGGTTCAGAGGCACAGGAGAGCCAAGACACACATCCTGAAAGGTATTTAGGCACCTAATTCCAGTTAGGCTGTAATACTCCTCAACAGGCTGCAGAAAATAGATGGATGGATGGATGGATGAATGGATGGACAGATGGATGGATAGATGGATGGATAGATGGATGGATAGATGGATGAATGGATAGACAGATGTAAGAATCAATATTTGGGAGATGTTTTGGGGCAGCCCAAGCCCTGACCCATACTCCTCCTCTTGCTCTGCCCACAGCCTCCAGCTCATTCCTGCTGCACCTGCAGACTCCCAGACACTGCCCAGATTTTTTTTTTTTTATCCAAACAATAACATTCTGAACAAAATTCCCTAAATAAAAATACCTCCATGCTCCAGCCAGCAAAGCAGGGCTTGGAGCAGCTGTCCAAACCAGGGCAGGAACCCTCAGGGAGCTGAAGATGCGACAGAGATCCAGCAAGATCCTCCCTGCCCACGGAATCCCATCCCTGCCTGCCTTTCCCCACATCCCAGCACAGGAATATCCCCATTTCTGTCCCATCCCTGCCTGTCCTGGACACAGGGCAGCTGCTATTCCCTGCCTGGCCAGGTAGATGGTGCTCAGCCAGCACTGAGAGGGAATTCACCCGAGCTGGGAGAGTTCCCTGCCTCTGATGGAGCCAATAATTCAGCAGTGATCGTCACTGGGGGTGAGGAAGGTCCCGCTCCAGCCCCAAACAAATCAACTCAGACACAGCTATCCCAGAATTTCACCTCTCACTTCAGGCTGGGAGATGCTGGATAAACTGCTACAAACATTTCATCAGAGCTTTCCCACCTCCCATTCCCTGCTGGAAACTCACTCTGATGACATTTTACCCAACACCTTCCAACCACTTCTCCCCACACATCTCCCACAAAACCAAACCGCGGCACAGCCCAGAGGAGCAGGAAACAATTTTCCCATTTTTCCCCCATAAACTCAGCGGGATGGGGGTCAGGGGCAGCCACAGGGCCCCTCATCCTGTCAGAAGCTGCAGGGGGAGGGGGTGTCCAGGCTTTCCATCCCATCACCCCAGGGTCACCCTCCCCAGCCAGGCCGGATGTAGGATGTCTAATATTTCTCCAGTTCTGTTTTAACACTCACACCATCTTGGGAGCAGGAAGCTTAAGCCATTTCCTGCAAGGCATTGCTCTGCCCTTCAAAATATTTTCAGCCTCGGTGCAAACTGTTTTAAAAACCCAGCCTGGCAGCTGGAAGTGTGAAATGAGAGGAGGGGCTTGTCCAGGGAAAATTCAGTTTGTGAAACCTACCCAGCCCTCACTGCTGCAGAGCAGCAAAATAAATATTGCTGAGGACAATAAAAGAGAGCAATTAATCTTGCATGTCTGAAAAATGAGAAGGAAAAGCAGAAACTCCAAACAATGTTCTCTGTGCCTCTCCCAAGGGACACAGCAGTGGTCCCCAGCAGAAAGCCACAGCCACATCCCCCCTTGTCTCTGCAGCCACGATTTGAAGCTTTCCCAGCTTTGCTCTTTCAGCGGAGCCCAAATCATGGCTTTGGTTTGCCTGCCCTTCAAACGACTGCCCCATAAATAATCTGTCCCACAAATGGGCTGAAATAACCCCAAAGAGACCCTGCCCACTCCTCCAAGTGGAGGAGAAGATCAATGCTCATTCCCTGAAGCTCTGCAGAAGAATTTTGGGTGGTGCTAGGGCAGAGCTGGAAAGCCCACAGAGCCCAGAGGTCAGCAGAGCTCATCCCCATGCCCACAGCACCCTGAGCAAGGATGGGGACAGATGGATGGCAGCTCACCTCCTGCTGCTGTCCCTGCTGCTGCAGCCCACGTGTCACCTGTGAGCACCCCTCATCTGCTCTCAGTTCCTCTCCAGGTGACACTCAGGGACACAGGGACACGAACAGGACACAAAGCCATGCCCCAAGGCCCAGGTAAAGGGCTCTGCTTCCCCTGAGCTCCCACTCACAGGGCTGCTCCTTCCCAAGGCTTTTCTGTGCAGGAACTGAAGCCACGAGGCAGAAAGGAAACCCCAGAGCTCCTCCAGGGCCCTGCAGGAACCCTTCACCTCCCAACCTCGGGGAGTGCACTCCTGGGCTGTAAATAAACTTTTATTTACTACACAAAGTAGGGCAAGGAGGACTGTTTCCCTGAGGAATGGTGGGAGGAATATGAGTGTTATGGCAGGATCTCAGATTTCATCTGACTCCACAAAGCAGTTCCTGGAGCCCTGGGCAGGAGCCACACAGGGCACATCCCACCCAAATCCTGACTGCCCCATCCCTGCCAGGTCAAACAGGAATCCCTCAGGGGCACAGATCCACACTCAGCACTGCCAGGCCTGCAGCAAATTCACCTCCTGCACCCCACAGAGCAGCACAGAGCTGAGGTCCAGCCCCTGCAGTGATGGATTCACCCCCAGGACCACCCACACCCCTGCTGTGCTGCCTGATCAAGGTTCCCATCACATCTCGGAGCACTGAACCACCCAAAGCCAGGGCATCATCCTCTGCACTCAACTGCATCCTCTCATCTTCTCCAAGGCCACCAAAAGGGGGGACAGGGGGGTCTCAGGGGTGGTGTGACCCCAGTGAAGGCCCCAGCAGTGAACTTGGCCTCCCACTTCTACCCCATTTATCTCCAAGCTGGGATGCAGGAGGAAGCAAGTTCAGCCAGAGTTTGTCTAAACAATTATGTTTTATCAGAAAAGCTGCTCAGATCTACTCCATTTTTTAATTTTTTTTTTTCCTCCACGACATATGTGGACAATTCCAAGGTAATCTCCATTCTCCATCCAGCCTGCAGCAGATGGAAGCAGAGGAAGAGGAGGTGAGGCCAAGAGCATCCAAATGCCCCTGCTCCTCCCTCAGTACCAGCAGCCTCCAACACTCATCAACCAGGAGGCACAATCCATCCCACATCTGCTCCCCACACATCCCAAGCCTGCCTTCCAAATCCCTATTTCCTCTTCAAACTGTGGATTTTTCAAATTTAAGAGAGAGCAAGGTAGACTGGCAAGGTTTTGATACAGAAAACACCTGACACATCCCTTTCCTCCTGGACAGCTCAGGGCCTCCCTCTGTAGAGCCATTCCAGGGACTGGGCAGTGCCTTCTCCCACCCTGCACAATCCCACAGCACCTCTGGAAGCAGCACCAGCTAATTCCTCATCACCAGCTGGACTTGGAAGAAGAAAGAACCCAATGCAAGGAGTGAAGCTCAGGCATCTTGCCACCTTCACCAGCTCCCTGTTCCAAAGGAGAAGCTGGAATGGGCAGAGGGATTGCTCCAAGAAAATGAAGGAGTGAACAGCAAAGGCAGGGTCATGACCAGGCTCTCTTGCCATACAAACTTTTGCCATCTCCTCAGTGTTTTTCTGGCTCCTTTCTGGTCCATGAATTGATTTCCACTGCAGATGGGAGGGGAGGAGTTGCCTGTGAGTGCCCTGAGTGCATCTCACATGAGATGGAGCATGAACCTGCACATTTGTAGCTTCAGAGACTGAACCAGGGACTCATCCTCTACCTCCTCATGCCAGAGTTTCAGAGAAGTGTGCAGAGCACAGCAGTGCATCAGCAGAGAACAGCACAAGCTCCCAGACCAGAGTGAGCAAAATTCCCCATCCAGAGTCATAACACAGAGGGGGAGCAAACACAGGCAGGGGCTCCATCCCCAGCTGGGTAGGGCAGCTCCTGTGATGTCCCTCCAGATCTACCCAGCCCACATGAAACATGCCCCAGGAGCATTTGGGCTGGGGTTGAAAGCAATGCCCTACAATTCAAGACTTGTGGCTGAGAAAGCTCCTCTCAGGAGCTTACACATCATTAACTTTTATCACTGTCCTCTCCTCCTTGGCATCCCTTTGGATTCCCATCTCATCTTCTTACTCTGAGATCTCCACGAGCTGAGCTTTTCCTTGAAAGAGGGAAGGAATGTCTTCCCCACTCCATGTGCAGCAGGAGAGGAGGAAAGGGGGGAAGGCAGAGCACCCATAAAAAGTTAAAGTCCTGTGGATAAGCTTGACACACACACACACTTCAGTAAATGATCATCCACAGCAACAGAACAACCTGACCCAAGGGGACCAGCATGGCTGGGGGGGCTGTCAAGCACTCATGATAAGAAGGGATTAATTCCCTACCCAGTTCTGTGCTGCTGCAAATCCCTTTTCACCTCCATCTCTGGCTCTGGGAATAGCACAGGAGAACCCCTGGTAAGGCCACCTGACTCAGATGAACCCTGGAAATCTTCTCAAGGGTTGAAAAGTTAACATAAAACCAAGGTTATGCTGGTATTTGCCAGAGGATCATCAACATCTGAACTTCAAGGTGTTGAAAAATGCTTAATTCCAGCCATCCTTCATTCCTGTTGGACAAAAGACCTTTGCCATGCCAAAACCAGCCTACAGCTTCCACACAGAACAAACTGCAGGTGATACAAGTCCCCAGATACCCACACTGTCACTCCTGGGCTGGCACAGCAACCTTAGATGGTTCATTAAAAATACTTGCTTTTCATAAATGCATAAACATCTGCAAAGTTTTGTTGTTTGCAAAATATTTTAGACCAGACCCTTGGGCCCAGCTTTGTCTCCTGGTGTGTTTGGTGCCACCTTCATGCCCAGATAAACCAAAATGATTCAAGAGGGTGAAGTATTGATGCATGTGACCCCACAGAAACCCTGGGGACTTCTGTGCAGAGACCAGTTCAGAAGATCAATGAGATGAGTGACCCAGATTGATCCAACCCAAAGGAAAGCAGCTCTCTCCCCACATCCCTCCTTTAAAACCTCTAACAGATGTAAGAATAACTGGGCCCAAAGAAGTCTGAGCACAGGCTGCAATCCAAGACCAGCTGCTTTTTCCATTTATAGCCACATTCACTTCAGCTTCACCACAGCATTTTGGACAATGCAGAAGTGTCTGTGGGTCTGTTTGTTTGCTGGAGGAGTGCAAAGAACACAACTGGCTTGCTGTCAGCTTATCTTTTTGTGCTCACAACAACGTTTGATCTTCTGAAAACAAAGTTATTTCTCTGTAATCTCAAGTCAGTCCTCTGACAGGGTTTATGGAGTTGGCACTGCACCCAGTGTCCCTTCAACCACTGGCCAACAGAAACATCTCAGGCAGGGACAGCAGTCTAGAAATAGCTTAAAAGAGAAGGATTCCTTAATTACAGAGGTTCATCACCATTGCCATCAACTTCCCTCCCCCTGCAGACAGCAGAGAAGTCACAAAACCAGCAGCCAGGCCTCACTGCAGGAGATCAAAGCAAACTCTTGGTTTTATCTTGGTCAAGATAACGGATTTTATTTGCCTTATCAGCCTGTAGGATGATTAACCTAAATGTGAGAAAGCTGGAGGATCCAAGGGAGCTGATGGGTGGGAAGCATGTTCCCCAGCTGCCACGGGCTCCAGACATGCAAATACCTCAGGGTAAACAGAAAAACTCTTGGCTCTGATTATTCCATGCCCCTTCAGCCAGGGCTGTGTCTCCCTTTGCCTTTCAGCACCTCTTGGATGAACACAAATCCCAGGGCAGGCAGGAGCACTCACCCCTTTCCCAGCCAGCAAAGGCAGCTCTGTCCAGGGGCTGCCCTGTTTCCATCACAAGGGGAGTTTTCATCAACAGGGGAGCAAGTTTTCATCACAGGGGGGACTCAAGGGGTCCTGGGGGTGCTCAGGGCTCCCACCCCAGAGCACAGACCAGAGCCACAGGCAGGTGATCCTGCTGTGGGTCACCTTCTGCCTGGAATGCCACGGCAGGGACACCTTCCACTACCCCAGGCTGCTCCAAGCCCCTTCCAGCCTGGCCTTGGGCACTGCCAGGGATCCAGGGGCATCCTCATGCTCATAAGGAAGAATTTAATCCCAATATCCCATCTAACCCTGCCCTCTGGAAGTGGGAAGCCATTTCCCCTTGTCCTGTCCCTCCATCCCTTGTCCCCAGCCCCTCTCCATCCTTCCTAGAGCCCTTTTAGGTCCTGGAAGGGGCTCTGAGCTCTCCCTGGACCCTTCCTTTCTCCAGATGAGCACCCCCAGCTCTCCCAGCCTGGCTCCAGAGCAGAGGGGCTCCAGCCCTCAGAGCATTTCTGTGCCCCCCTCTGGACTCTCTCCAGCAGCTCCACATCCTTCTGATGCTGGATGCAGCATCCCCAGCTTCGCCCTCTCCTGGTGTCAGACGTGGCAGGGAAAGGAAATGGGAGCTGTGGTGTTTCCTATGGGAAATTATCCCTTTGCATAATGAAGCTCCACTGGGGAGGTCTCTGCTTGTCCTATGGGCCCTCAGGGACCTCCAGCGAGGCAAACAAACCCTCCTGGGTGTGGCTGGCTGCAGGGGACAGCCTCATGTCCTGGGGTGTGTCCTGCCCAGCTGGAGCTTCCACAGCATCCACACAGACTGTGCCCACCCAGAGAAGGGACACGTGTGTGCCAGTGTGAGCAGAGATGGACACAACGTAAGGGGACAGCATTCCTGGGGGACAGAGACCTGCAGCACCAGCAGCAGCACAGCCACATCACCCAGCCTCCTCCTGGCATCTTCAGTGCCTACATAACACCCCAAAATACATCCCAAAATACATCCCAAAATACACCCCAAAACACACCCCAAAACACACCCCAAAATACACCCCAAAAATACCCCAAAACACATCCCAGGGCACTGGCTGCTCCCTGCACAGCCAGGGACAGGGCACAGGCGGGGACAGGGCACAGGGACAGAGCACAGACAGGGACAGGGCAGGGACAGAGCACAGGGACAGGGCACAGGCAGGGACAGAGCACAGGGACAGGGCACAGGCAGGGACAGAGCACAGGGACAGGGCACAGGCAGGGACAGAGCACAGGGACAGGGCACAGGCAGGGACAGAGCACAGGGACAGGGCACAGGCAGGGACAGAGCACAGGGACAGGGCACAGGCAGGGACAGAGCACAGGGACAGGGCACAGGCAGGGACAGAGCACAGGGACAGGGCACAGGCAGGGACAGAGCACAGGGACAGGGCACAGGCAGGGACAGAGCACAGGGACAGGGCACAGGCAGGGACAGAGCACAGGGACAGGGCACAGGCAGGGACAGAGCACAGGGACAGGGCACAGGCAGGGACAGAGCACAGGGACAGGGCACAGGCAGGGACAGAGCACAGGGACAGGGCACAGGCAGGGACAGGGCACAGGGACAGGGCACAGGCCCTGCCCTGCCCATGCTGTCCTGGATCAGGCAGTGTCTCTGTGAGGGGACACATTCCTCTCCCTCACACATGCTCCCACTCTTCCTCTCAAGTCCCTGGGCCTGCAGGTCTCGACTTTTCCAGCTTATCTCATTTTTGGCACCCACATTCACAAACCAGGACTCAGCGTTTCCCACTCAGCCCCTCCATTTGGAATCATGGCCTGTAGGAATTTTCCCATTAAAAATATTAACAAGAACAAAGAAAAAAAGAAATAAAGACACTGCTCATAACCTAGCCTGAATCTGTCAGCTGGTTTTGGAGGAAACATTTCCCTACAGCTTTCATCTCTTTGTACAGTTAAAGAGCTGGAAATTGTGACTCACTGCATCTCCATCCCAGGGAGCCTGGCTGTGTTAACAGTTATCCAAATCCCTATAAACCCTGCAGCTCCACACCTGGTGTCACCCTAGCAGGAAAGGACAGAAGAAAAGTCACCCCCAAAAGGTTTCTGTGGCTTCACTTCTCCATCCCTGGCTGTCCATGGCAGGATGGGAGCTTGAAACTCCTGGGAGGGCACTGGGCTGCAGCTCCCATCACAACTTCCCAGCACACAGCAACAGGTCCTTGCTTTTCACAGGGATTTCTGTGGATCTCGAAGTTCCCTTCTTTCTATTTGTAAGTATTTTTAATTGTTTAAATTAAACACTTTAAAAAATACTTACAAATTTAAATTAAGTTTAAATTAAACTCTATGGGAGTTCTAAAGAAAAGTCTTTCCATAAGGGTTCTAGCTGGAAAAAAAAAGAGGGAAAACAGTTGAATTGCTTTGCTCTCCTGATGTTGTGCAGCAAAATAGGTGGAGGAAGCCTGCTGAGTTTTAAGAGGCACCTGGAACCCTGTGGCTGTCCCAAAGTGGCCATGGGACAGACTCCAACAAAGCTGAGAGCTCAGAGATGGATCAGACTGTTTTGTTTTGGGACACAGAGGAAGGTCACATCCCTGGTTTAGGTGAATGTTCCCATTATTCATTATATCTGCCTTGATTTATCTAAAGAAGCTCCAGAGCATCCTTGCCCTGAAGGCCCTGGGGCAGGAGCAGAGGTGGGACAGAGCCTGCCTTGGGGGCTGAGTGCTGTCCCAGGGCCTGGGCAGCCACAGCAGCTTGTGAGGGGACAAACAGGAGCATCAGCACAAAGCAGCTTTCACTTCTCACCTGGGACTGCTTCCAATCCATCACCTGAGATCCCAGAACTGAGCTTCCACCCAGCCCTGAGCCATCAATACAAACAGGTTTAGACTGGGGGAAGTGGAAACAGACTATGAAACCAAAATAGAAACCATTAACATTTGTGGGGCCAGCAATGCCTTCCCCCCTCTCCAAGCCTGACCACCACACACTGCAAGGAACAAGAGGAGGCTGAGGTGTTCAACCACACCAGCACAGAGCCAGAGATGGGAGGCACAGTGGAAGGGGATGCTGTGGCAGGATTGACCATGACAGATTTGATGTGGCTTTTCCTGAGGATTCCTGTCCCTCATCCAGCTCCTGAGGATCCCACAAGATCTCTCCATTGCAGAGGGCAGGTGGATGTCTCTGGATGAAGCCCTGCTGCTCCCACAGTGATTCCCTGTTCCTCTCCTCACAGGGATGAACCAGCTCCTGCCCCACTGGCACCACAGCTCTGCTCACACCTGCCCCACCAGCACAGGGCAGGAACATCCTCCTGTGCCAGCTCCATCCCATCCCAGTGCCCTGGGACTGGGAGTGAGCTGCTGCCCACAGCCTGGGAGAGGTCACCCCCACCCAGTGGCACTCACATGGGGATATATTCACATTTGGTAATGAGAATTTGTGTGCCCTGCACAGCAAGGGCAGCCTCCCACAGTGCCCAAGGCTGTGGGTTCAGAAGGAGCCCTTCCCCTCACCTTGTTTTAATGGCTATTTTTAATTGCTTGTGCCTCATTCTGCCCTCTGCATGCCCTCCCCTTGCCTGCACCCACTGCACAGCCCAGCTCACATTGCTCTGGCAGGCTCCAAGCACAGCAATCCACATCCCCTGACCATCCCAATGCATTTCCTTGTCCCAGCTGGGGAGCACCAGCCACACAAAACCTCCATTGACAGCTCCACTGGAGATTTTGGGGACACAGAGTCCACCTTTGCAGTGGCACATCCCACAGGGATGGGTGCCTCTGTCCCATCTCCCTGTCACTGCTGGCCCAATTCAATGTCACACCAGCACAAACGAAGCAAATGCTCCCCAGGGAGTGCAGGAGAGCACAAAGAGAGGGAGAACATGGATGGGAAGGAATATTCCTTGCTCCATTAAACACCTCCTGCTCCCCTCCCACCTTGGGAAGCCCAGCTCTGGAGCAGGCTCAGCCCCCAGCACCAGCCACGCTGCCCTGATGGAGCTCAGCACTGAAATTACTCCTTTCCTCTGTGGTTTTTTCTGAGCTGCCAAGCTCCCTGTGACTGTTATTCTCCTCTGACTGGCCTCTTCCTGCACAACACACTCTCCTGCATACCTTCAGCAGCAGGGCAAGGCAGCTGAGCCTGACAGCTGGGGAAGGCAAGTCCCAGCACAGGAGGGAGCTGCCTGCATCCCCTGCTCAGCTGTTTGTGCTGGAGAGCCACCAGCAATGGGATCCAGGCTGTCCAGTGCCCCAGGAACACCGCCTGCCCACCCAAACCCTCCTGCTGACCCAAACCCTGCAGCAGGAGCTGCCACACCTTGTCTTTGCTGCAGGTATCAGAGAGGCAGCATCTTCACTTGGGGGGTTGTGGCGGGGCCAAAGCTGCAGTGGAGCTGGTGAGGATTGGCAATGTGCCTGCACTCATCTGTGGGACACCCTGAGGGTCCCTGTGCAGCCCCCCCAAATCTCTCTGTGCTCTTGCACCAGCAGCAAGGGGAGAGGCCACACACCTGCCCAGCATCACCTTAGGGTGGGGGTTGTGGACCAAGGGGAGGGGCACCCCAAAATGGGGCAACCTCGAGTGATGGAGATGATCAGGGAGGGATGTGCTCTGGCACTGATCCTGGGCTGGACCCTTCTTTTGCTGACACACAGGGAAAAGGAGACAGAGCCCTCACAACCCCTCCAGCTTTATCTTCTGGCTCTTTGTGCCAGTAGGGTTGGACCTAGATGATCTTTGGGGTTCCTTCCAAGCCAAACCATTCTGTGCTGTTTCTTGGAGACATTTGGACTGAAAGCCCCTTTTGTACCAGCCCCAGGCTGGCTGTGCTGCCAGGCAGACTCCAGACAGCTGGGCTCAGGGTAACACTCATCCCAGCAGCTGTCTCCTCTCTGTCCCTGCCCTGGGCAGCTGGAGGATTCAGCAGCTCAGCCAGCCTTCTGCTCTTAAAGTGCCCAGCCAGACATGGGGTTCAGAGCTTGGGACACTCAGAGCAGCCCAGACCCAGCAGGAGGAGGCTGAGCACCCACCCATGGGGCAGGATGGGCGTCCTGGGCACCACACACAGCACTGGGGACAGACAGGGGGCTCACACAAACCCCATCCTAGGGCTGGGGCTCAGAGCTCAGCTGTGTAAAAAAGCCCAGCTCAGAAAAGCCAAGCCTACACCACAGAGTGAAAAAAAACCCACCAGAATCCTGCAGGTTTGATCTCAGCTCCCCTGCTGACTCCTGGCTCGGTTTTACAGCAGCACACACCACAGCCAGTCTCTGTGTGTCAGTGTGAGAACAGGGATGCACCCAGGAGAGGGGATGGAACCCCTGGGCCAGCTCCAAGGCCAGGAATGGACCCCCCAGCTCCTGGATGAGCCATCCCACCCCATCCCACAGCCCCCAGGGAGAGGCACAGCGTGGGGAGGGAGGGGTTGCCCTCCACCCAACCACTGGATCCCTCACAGGAGAGAGCTCATGGGAGATGGAGAATGGAAAAGTTATTAACAGGTCTGAAAGGAAAATCTCCAAAACATCATGGAGAATAAATGACAGCTGGCAAGGGAGGGAAGCTGACTTTAATATGGAATTAATTGAAAACAAGATAGAGATAATATAAGCCAGGTCTCCAGTTTAATAGTGGCTCTGGTCCATGTTGTTATTAGACTTTGTTTCCAAGGTCAGAAAACCTTGACTTCTGCTAATGAAGAGGTGGTTCCTGCCCCACAACCATAAACAACACCACCAAACAACGATATCCCAACAACACTTCCAGAGCCAGCACCTCTCCCACACCTCGGAGCCCTTCCAGGGTTCTGTGGGTCTGCACTCAGGGCCTGAGCTGGCAGAACTGTCATTTCCCAGCACTCAGGCTTTTGGCATTTCCTTTTTATTTTCCTTCTAGACTCGACAGAATTTCTTATTGAACCCGACAGCTCTTTCAGGCAGGATAAACCCAAGGGTAACAGCTCTGCATGTGGACACATCTGAGCACAGATCCCAGGGCAGCCTTGGGAGGAGTCACCACAGGAGCTGGAAGAGCAGCAGACAGCACTCAGCATCTCCTGTGTGACACCTTGATGGAATACATGGAAGTTTCAGCTTTCATGTATTTCAGGTTCTGTGGTGCCCAGGGTGCAGCTCTGAGCTCACAGTCAGGGTCACTCAGAGCAGGGACACAAAACAAATCCTTTTTCTGCTGCACACCAAGGACAACTTTCAGGCCCAAAAGCACAAACAAGGGTGGCTGGAGGGAGGAACAAGAAGGATGGGAGCTCACAACCTGAAGCTGTAACTTATCAATTAAACCCCAATACGCAAATGGCCCAGAACTTAGGAAAGTGTGAGACTTTGCGACTGGCCATCCATTTTTATGACCATTTTGGGTCCACCTTGGATGTAGCCCTGACCAGGTTCTTGTCTTACCCAAGGTGTAGCCTAAAGCACTTTCAATAAATATTTACTTTATTCCCTAGTCTGTTCCAGGCCCGCCTTCCCAAGGCATCACCTGCAGCAGCGCCCACCACCCCGAGCCTCACCCAGCTCCGCACTCACCTTCCTCTCTCTTGGGCGGGCTCTCCACAATCCCCGGCTGCATCTTTGGCTCTGCCTGGTGCTGCTGGGCAGGCAGGGCAGGCTCTGAGCTCTCTGCCTGCCTGCTGGCCAGCACCTCANCGGCTCGGGGATTTTGGAGGCCGTGCCCTCGGCCCTGCGCAGCTCCGGGGGCTTGCCCAGGGTGATCTCAGTCCTCCTGGCTCCCGCCTCGGGGCCTTTGTGCCCAGCATCCCCTCGCTTCAGGCCGAACCGAGACAAGGCCGAGCCGGAGTTCTCCACCTGCTTGGATGAGATGTCGATGGAGATTTCCGTCCTTCTGGACACCGGCTCGGGAGGTTTGGGTCCGGAGAGCTCCACTCTCCTCAGAGGGGGTTTGGGGGATCTTTGAGCCGCGGGCTCCGCATGGCGGGAGGACGGCTCGGAATTCCGGGCGCCGAGTTCCTGGAATTTCTGCGTGGAGCTGGACACGGTGGACCTGAGGAGGGTGTTCGGGGCCCGTCGTTGTGGGGTGGAGGAATTTGATGACTGATCTACCTCCTCGACCTCAAAGGATCTTTTCAGAGCTGAAAAACACAGAAAGCAGTTCAGGGTTTAGTTACCATCCACCTGAGTGTGTCCAGAGTGGTTACAGACACCGCACAAGGCTCATAACTTCAGAACTCCAGTTCTGCTCCTTCATCCCAGGACTCACAATCCATTTAAGCAGCTGGGGATTAAAGGTGGTGAAGGAAGCAGGGAGGGCCCTGGGAGCTGGGAGTTAAGGGTCGGACAAGCCACACCATGGGGAGACTGCCAGGGGTTAAAATGTGAGCATACAGACTTTGGGCTGCTTTCCCTTTCGGGGGGAATACCCCAAAATTCCTCAAAATGAATGCCAGGCTGCAAAACCAGCCTGGATGGGCACTGAGGAGCCTGGGAGCAGGAGCCTCCCCAGGATGTTCTGTATTAGTGACCTGGCAAAAGCCCCTCCGTGCTCAGGGACAGACAGATGTGAATGGACACACAGCCGTGTCCCCCAGCTGTGGTGCAGATCCCAACATGGGAACTGCTGGGAAACAACAGGAGCTTGGGATGGGCTCCCAAGGGTGGGATCCCAGCTGGAGTGGGCAGGGAGGGAAGCACAGAGAGATCACAGATCAGATTTATCTGTTTTCTGGAGCCCTCCCAGCCATCACCTGCTCACAGGGGTGGGATGCTCCCCGCAGCAGTCCCTGCCCTGCAGTCTGCACTTGGCACAGCTCATGCATTGCAGCTCTGTGTCCAAGCCACAGCTCTCAGCATCCCCAGAACAGTCAATCCAAAAAAAAAAAAAAAAAAAGCCCCACACTGGAAAGCTGTTTCAACATGTTCTAACTCTCAGGTCTCCAACCCTGAGCTAGAGCTCTGACCTTCCAGCACAGATTTTCCAGTTTCCCTTCTCCATCACACACTTTATCCAAAAACGAACATTTCAGTGTTTGTTTGGGTTTTTTTTCCCCCAAACCCCCACGTTTAGAACAATGCACCAGCCAGGCCCAGTTTGCATTTTGCTGGAAACAAAGTGAGAGGAAGGGACAACCCAGAGGGGAGCCCCTGCCTGGCCTTGAGCAAAGCTGGGTTGGCAGGAGCAGCAGAAGGCAGGGCCCTGGCAGCTCCCTGAGGGATGGAATCACAGTCCTGTCCACATGTGGCTCCTCAAACCTGCCTGGCACTCCTCCAGCCAGCTCAGTCTCCACCTCTTCCCTTCCACAAGCAGCCCTATAACCTCCTGAGAGATGCCTTGAGGAACGGGGTAAATGCTCTCAAGGAACCCTGCAGCAAAGGAAATGCTGACGAGGATCTTTCCTTAATGAACATTGCCCTGGAGATCCCTCAGCACCAAGTGGTTTGGGGATTTCTTTCTGACCTGCTAATGAGCTTTGGATACAAACATCCCTGCTGAGCTCCAAGGGTTCCTCCTCACATCAGCCACATCCATCATCTCCATTCTCAGAGCTCTGCTGCCACTTCCTAAATAATTGGTGGGTGACCCCATTGCAGTGCTGACCCACATGGCCCTTTCTTTTGACTTTAAACCCCACAAAGTGCCCCAAGCCCAGGATAAACTGCCCAATGCCACTCACATGGTCTTTCTGGAGCACAGCCAGCCCCTGTCCTTATCAAAGGGCTGGACTGAATTACAACACCCAAAAATGGCTTTTTTCCAGGCCCTTCTGGGCCCTGTTGCAGAAAAGAGAAAAAGCTCAAAGCCCAGACACAAAGGGGTTCAAAAAGCCTGAGGCAGAGCTGCAGAACCACGATTACAGACTCAGGACAACCAGGCCCTCCAGATAACTCCTCCCTGGTGCTGCAGTGCCAACGGGCAGGAAAGGGGGGCTGAGGGGCTGGGCAAGGAACCTGCACCCAAAGAGGGGCAGAAATGGCTCAGCACAGGTTCTGACAGCAAAATCATGAGGAGCCCCAGCTCCCAGTGGCATTCCCTCCCCAGCAGGGTCACTGACTTGCCTGGGGACAACCCAGGAGCTTTCTCACCCGTGGCTCTGCAGGATGGGGTGTCCATCACTGGGATTTTGGTACCCAGCTTGTCCTGCTGGCACATTTGGCCACTGCCCTGAATTCAGCGTGGTCTGGAGAAGCTCAGACATCGCAGGCACAAGAAAGGAGAAGGACTATGACCACGAGGGTTTGTGTTTCCACCTCTGATCAGAGCCCCACTGCCACAAACACAACCCTTGGGAATGTCACCCTCAGCAATGGTGACCTCAGAGGGAGCATGGCTGGAGTCCCCTGCTCAGCACTGCCTCTCTCCTCCTTGCATGAGAAAAGAGAAGCACCTCAGGAAGCACAACAGCTCTCAAAAAAAAAGAGAAAAAAACTTATAAATAGTGTGTCCTGCCCAGAGGCAGGAAAGGAAAGTAAACAGCCTCAGCTCCAGATGACGGACGCTCCTCCCAGCTTCCTGCAGGGAAGTGTCCCTACTCCTCACAAAAACAGGAGCTGAAGGCAAGGCAGGCTTGGAGAGCCCACACCCCACTCCCACTCACTGTGCCAGGATCCCACATGGGCAGTTGTGGCTAATTCTGTGTGTCCCCAAGGGCTCTCTGTCATGTCCCTGACAGCCCTGAACAAGGTGTCCCTGCCCTGAGCAGGGCCTGGGCTGCCCACGCTGCAGGACTGTCCCCATAATTGTACTTTCCAGGGAGTTTGGGGCACAGGCAGGGCTTCCCCAGCCCCACCTGCAGCTTTTCCATTGACCAGCTGGTGTTGGAGGCAGCTGGCAGGGAAAGAGGCAGAAGTGTTGAGCACCACCCTTCCTCCTCTTCCTCTGGAGGTGCACGTGGGGCTGAGTCTGCAGTTGCCTTTGGCATGAGCTTCTTTCATCCAGTTCCAGACCCATTCAGACATCTCTGGCTCAATGCACCACTGCTGAAGGCAGTGGCTTTTGAGCAGGGAAAGCCCAAAATCCCTTAAAATGAGATTTCCAAGTGCTTCCTATTGGATGCAACCTCTGCAGCTCACCACCACCACATCCAGGCTGGGAACTGCTCTCTGTGACGTCCCTTTGGGGACCAGACTTCTGCAAACCTCTCAAGGTCACAGTGTTTTGCTCAGCACCACCCAGCTCTGCAGGGCTTCAGAAATAGCACTGCTAATCCTCCTGGGTGAGGGAGGCATGGGCTGTCCGAGGTGGCTCTGCAGGCTGTGCACAAGGACATGCCCCCCTGAAAACCCAAACCTGCTCCATTCCAGAGGCACCTGGGGGCATGATCTGTGTGCCTTCATCCTGCTCAAATGCTCCCCAAGCAGGCACAGGGGATGAAAGGGAGAAAACATTGATTTCTCTTTCTATTTTACGCAGCACTGCTGGGGATGGCTGCACACTGAGGCCACTGTGTCCTCCTGGTCACCCCCTGGCAAGGCACCAGCAGGTCACAGGCCATCAGTCACAGCTGCTCTTCAGGGATCCTCTCAACCAGGGAGAGAGGGCAGAGGTCTGGTTCAAATCCCAGCAGCTCAGGCAACAGCCAAGAGACTTCCAGAGATGTCACAAGCGAGTGCCATTGGGGACTCCCACGTGCACAGCTCCTGCAGAAGGAGAGTTCCCTCCTCTGGAGTCCCAGGCAAGCCCAAGGGCTTCCAGATGCCATGAAGGGACGTGGTTCCTGCAGAAGGGCTGCACATCTCCCAGCTGGAAGCTCTGGAGCACACAGCACACGCTGCCACCACGCTCAGCCTGCCCTGCAGCCCGGCTCTGGGCACCCCAGGGGGGTCAGCCAGGGAACATCTGCAACATCTGCTCCTCCTCTCTTCCCTTTTTCACCAGAACATCCCACCAACAGGCATGGGGAGGCTTTATACAAGGAAACATCTATGCACAGAGCACAGGAGGAGACCAAAATAAACAGCAAGGGATGCTGACTCCTCCGGGATCCGCTTCCCAGCCGGAGCCTCCAGCTCTGTCCTGGCTGCAGCTCCCAACTGCTTCCCATTAAACATCCTGTGCCCCTCCAGTGGTCTGTGTAACCCTGGGGTTACATTTGCTTGCTTGCTTAAGCACAGAGAGCTTTCCTTGGGTTTTTGGACACGTCAGAGCCCCACGGGGCCTGGGCAGGCGGCGCCCCGTTATTTCCCAGCACACAATGGCACCGTTTGAGAGCAGGGCTCGCTCTAAACTGCTACCAGATGGTCACCTCCTGTTCCCAGGCAGGAAAGGGGGGAGGCTGCAGCTCTCATCTTTCAAGGAACCTTTGGAAACCCAACACAGAATTTGCTGCTCACGGCTCCTAAAGCTTCCAGAGCCCTGTGACAGGCAGCAGTGTGCTCACGATGCTCTTCTGGCCCTGCCTGAGAGCAGAGGGTGCTTGCCCACGTTACCACAGGGTCTGGTTTGTCCAAACCTCCCCTGAGTGATGCTACTGAAGAGCTGCCAGCACCCATATCAGAGATGGGGGCATTGGGAGGGCTCAGTTATGGGGCCAAGCAGGGTGTTCTGCATGTACCTATAGGTATGTCCACTGTGTATTAAACTTAAAGGTCCCACAACAGAAAGGGAAGGGAGCTGCACCCCTGCTGCAGGGTCAGAGCAGGATATCCCTACCCCACCATCAACAAGGTGCTCCCAGTTCCCCTGAGAGGAGTCAAAATCTTGGGTCTGAGATGGAAAATCCCTGGCAGTGCAGGCAGCAAGGGATGCTGCACAAGCTGGCAGGGTTTTGTGAGTACACACAGCTTCAAAACAGCCTGAGAAACTCAGATCCCCTCTCACATCCACAGAAACCAAGGCAGGAAATTTTAAAAGCACCTTTCCCAAAGCTGCTGGTGATCCAACAAAAGAAAGAAGAGAAGCAAGGGTTGCTGGGGCCCCTCCCTGTGCTTGTGCCAGGGAGTTTCACATTTCTCCTCTACCAATAAACCAACCTTGCTGCACTACCTATATAAAATATATATCTATATCTATCTAGATATATAGAGAGATATAGATATATATCTATATATATCTATATAAATGTACCTAATGACACTCTGCTGTTGTACCCTGACTCTCACGTTATCCTGGGTCAGGTTATGAACAGTTTATGCCCAAATAAATCCTTTTTCTGACTTCACAGACAGCCTTCAAAAGAAGTTGCACTAGATTGCCTGGTCTGAATCACATGTACAAAAAAAGGCTGGCAACGTGCTGTCACTATGCAGGGCCTTCCTGAATGGTGCAAACGGTACCAAGAGGTGAGTTCTGGTGGAAATTTGGGGATAAATGCAAGTCCAGGGCTCTGACATCAATCAAAGCAGCATTTCTCTCACTCACAGCAAGGTATAAAACAGCTTGAGGCTGATGCAGCAAACTGCTCCTTTCCCAGAAATGAACAGGCAAAAGCAAAGTCAGGACTAAGAATAGAAAAAATAAAATAAAATCCACACTCAGATTAATACAAAATCCCAGCTTTCCCATCCCTATAATGCAGTTCTCAAAAGATTTTAGCTTGATTCTCTATTACACTTGGGTTTATATAACCATTAACTCGCAGCAAAATGCTTCCAGATCAGACCAGTGTATTTTACATCCCTTATATTCATTTCATACTTGTACAGAAAATTACATAAAACACAGGGTATCCAGCCCAGCAGATTGCATTACTGCCTCACTCCAGCTCCTGCCTCCGGTCTGTGCTCCAGTTTCCTTTCATAAGGGGAGGAGGAAGGAGAGAAATAAATCTTTTCTGTGCCTCCCAAGGGGCTGTAGATTTGGTTTGGTTCACTAACATTTCTAAAATGCCTCGAAATGATTACCCAGAGACAAAAGTGTGATGCAGATGGTCCTGCAGAGCCCAGCCTGCCCCGTGCTGGTGCCACAGATGCCATCCTCAGGTGTCAGGAACCCCAGTGCCCAGGAAAGGGACATGGAGAGTGACTCAAGTGGGTGACCAGCCTGGGTAGCAGGGACTGGGTGATTAAATCAGTGAAGTCTCCATTTGAGAAGATGCTTTGATGGGAAGTGTTGCAACAGGCTGGTTAAAAAGCTACAGAAAAAGGGTAAATTCACCCCTGCAGTGCTGTCACTCCTGCTGATTGCTGCTGTCCCTGCAGCCAGCTCTGCTGACTCTCTTGGAGGGGACACCCAGCACTGCAGTGTGAGCTGTTGTCCAAACATCCTGAGGGCTGGCAGAGAGCAGAGCCCTCCTCCTTCCTGGGAAACGTGCTTTGAAAAATAAAACTAAACCCATCCTTTTCACATTTCCCTGTATTTTTACTTCCAATGGCCAAGATGAAGGAAAGACTGAGTCCCAGCCCCAGTCCTCACCACAATCCTTGTCTCCCAAACCAGTGCAGCTGGCCAGTTATCCATTAATCCCTGCCACCATCCCCAAGGGAGAGGGTGCAGAGCACCCACTTCACCCTAGCAAGGAGCTGCACAGTTTTGTGATGCTTGGGTCCCAAACTGCCACCTCTGCTGCCAGGAGGAGTGGCACAGACTGATGTCACAGTGTCCCCTGCCCTGCAATGCACAGGAGGCTGGCTGACACCAACTGTGCCCACACCTGGGCAAGAGCTGGCACCCCAAACTGCCCTGGAGGATGCAGGGTCACACACCACCCACGGCATCTCCCCCTCTGGAACACAAACCAACCAAGAGCCAGCTTGGATGGACACTGCCACTGCTCTGGAGGTGTCCCCAGGAGACCCAAGGGCTGAGCTCCATCCAGCAACCTCACAAAAGCAATCAGGGTAAAAGCCTGAGTCACAGTCATCAGGAGATGAGAGCTGGAGCCAGCAGCAAACCCCTCCTTGCCCAAGGGCTACTCCTCACCTGCAGTGTTTGTGGCAGGGAAGGAAGTGGGGAGGGGTCTCCTGCAGCCAGGAGGGCTCTCCCCCCCATGGCACCAGCACAGCAGCTGGGTACAAACTGCTGGTGCCACCAGAGGGGTGCCAGCACCAAACTATGCCCAGGTGTGAAATGAGAGGTGGCCAGGACACAACCCCATCCCTGTGAAGGGCATCACAGCCCACAGAGCTCCCCTGATGGACCCTGATCCCCACCAGGAACTGAACTCAGACCCACTGACTCATTTTACAGGTTTCAAACAAGCTTAACCAGGATTTAGTGTCACTTGGCTTGTTGCCTCCACATCCCATCTCTAAAGACCAAAGAGGTGCCAGAGCTCACTGCAGCAGGAGGGGACAGGGAGGTTGGGAGGTGGAAAGAGCCCACATCATATTCCTGCAGAAAGATGCAAATATCACAGTCAGGATAGAGAAACATAGATATGGAATAAGAGAGAGCACACTCTCAAGTGGCTGTAAAGCCCAGCTTTGAGGGTATCAGAGGTGACTTTGCTGCTTTGGAGCACCAGATACAGCAGTGAGCAGCTCTGGATGTGCCCACACCGAGCTGGTGACGAAGAGCTCCAGAAGAGATCAGTCACAGTGAGGCTTTTTGTGGACAGCCCAGGAAATCCCACAGCTGAGGAGCTTCACTTCACTCCTAGGCTTGGGATGATCCAAGATGTGAATAGGAAAGATCTTTTTGCATTTCCTTTTCCAGGCATTGAGCCCTGGCACACCAGGGACCGTTAGTCACAGGCTCAGCTCCCAGCCCTGCGTGCGATCCAGGCTGGAGCTCATCCTGCAAACCCCCGGGCTTGGTTTGGGGGACACACCTCGGGCAAAACTCACACAAACACCAGGCACATCCCATCTCCAGGGCTTTCCACCCTGCTCAGCTCAAGGCACATCACCCACCCTGGCACGTTCCTGCTAATATTAGCCCGGGGCTGATCCCAGCATCCGCGGCAGGCGGCTGCAGCTGCTCCCCGGGGCAGCCCTGCACAGCCCGGGGATGCACCACGTGTCCCGCAGACATCCCGGGCATTTGCTCAAGGAAATTTTAAGGACGAGCCCCTGAGTTTTGTGCACGTGGAAAAGCGTATTTATAATGCAGTGCTCTCGTGAAAATGAGCTGGGTGATGGTTTTTTGGTGGCGCTTAAAACATGACATAGCAGGAGTTTGTACCTCATTGAGACAAAGTCTGCTGGTGAAGTACTAAAAATACCCTGCACTGGGTGCTGAGAGAAGAGTCTGGAAAGTGTGCAGTAGTAAGGAAGAGTAAATAAATAAAATAGCCAAAGAAACCTTCTGATCAGCAGTGTCATGTCCTGGCAGCAGTGTTCCCACCCAGCTCCACAGCACTGCCAAGGCTCACCCACCAGGCAGCACACGCTCCCCAAGGGAGCTGGGCTCTGAGCAGTGGGAAAATCAGGGATTAAGAGCCATCAACAAACGCTGTCTCATGGTTTCTGCCAGAGAAAAGCTGCCAGCCTGTGCCCCCACCAAGCTGCACCCCCAGACACCACACAGAACTCCTGGGCACCCTCCTGCCTCCCCACACGCTGACAGCCCTGCTCAGCATTTCCACCAGGCACAGTTTACACCCACTGTGACAATTTGTGTTTCAACATTACAGGGAAACGAATCTGGTGCTGACTGACAACATTGGCAAAGGCAAGGAGTGCCTGGCATCAGTGCTGCTAACTCACCACCAGCAAGGGCCAGCAAAAACATGCCTCAGTTTCCCTGGGGCTCTGCTCAGCAGCAGCCACATCCCACTGGGATGAGGGACTGGAGCAGATCTCTCCTGCCTCACTTCCAGGCAGCAGATACCGAGTGCACAGTGCTTTACACCTCTGGAAAGGTGAGGAGGAAGAGGAGCACCACGCTGTGGAATGATCTTTGTGCAGCATCAGAACCAACTGAAGCCATGAGCAGGAACACCCAGCCCCTCCCCAGGGAGCACTGTGGACACCAGCAGCCCCACACCACCCAGCCTGGGCTGGATCAGGGAGGTTTGGGTGCACAGACTGTGAACACACTGCACAGGCATCTCACCAGGTCGATTTAGCACTGCAGCCTCCCTGCCCTGTGTCTGAGACCCCAGGGAGCTGAGGGACCCTCAGCCCCCTCTGAGGCAGAGGTGAGCTTGGGAAGCACTGCTGCAACCACAGCTGAACCAGCCACACTCCTGAAAACCTGCCAGAATCTATAAACCCAGGGGCAGAGCTATTATGCTCTGTAAATCCTGGCAAACCACAGACCTAAGGATGCTCTGCCCCACTAGAGATGTGGAAGCTTTTGTCAGTTAAATAAGGGGGATTAGAAACATAGAATGGGTTTGGTTGGAAGAGACCTCACAAATCATCTATTTCCAACCCCACTGCCACGGGCAGAGAACACCTTCCACTAAACAAGGCTGCTCATAGTCCCATCCAACCTGACCCTGAGCACTTCCAGGGATGGGACATCCACAGTTTCTCTAGGGCAGAAGCCCTTGGACTTTTCTGGTGCCCTCTTGCACTCAGAGGTGACCTTATCACCCTCTACAACCCCCTGAAAGGTGGCTCTGGCCAGGTGGGGTTGGTCTCTTTCTTCAGGCAGCAACTGACAGAAGGAGAGGACACAGCCTCAAGCTGTGCCAAGGGAAATATAGGCTGGATATTAGGAAAAAGTTCTTTACAGAAAGGGTAATAAAGTATTGAAATGGTCTACCTGGGGAGGTGGTGGATTCACCATCTCTGGATGTTTAAGAAAAGACTGGATGTGGCACTTGGTGCCATGGTTTAGTTGAGGTTAGGGATGGGTTGGACTTGATCCTGGAGGTCTTTTCCAACCTGGTGATTCTGATTATGACGTGCTGGTCAGTGCAAGATGGGCACTGTAAGCATCCCCATCACAGCCTGGGGCACAGGGAAGAACACTCTCTGCTGTGCTCTGTTTTCTTCTCAAATGTTAAACTGGAATCAAGTCCCTGGTACTGCTTCCCTCTCCCCAAGGGCCCTTGCATCCTCCTCAGGCTCACCGAGGCCAGCAGCTCCACAGCCAAGGCTGCAGCTCCCTGCCTGCTGCCACACAGCAGGGACAAGAAACCAGGCAGGGATGCTGGGAGGACAACTGGCACGGATACTGCCAGGAAAACAGGCAGGAACAGCCAGGGTGGCTGGGGAGGGCAGCAGTGTGTGACTGCTGGGAACAAAGGCAGCTCTGGCTGGCCTGGTGTTTCTGCTCCATGGTATTCCTGGCAGATCTTTCCTGCTTGGCCAGGGGCTGCGTGGGGTTGAGGTACCCACCCAGCAGACAGGAACACTGCATCTCCTGCCCTACGGGCCAGAGATTAATTGCCTGCTTTTTTGGGAAGCTGCTGTGCAACCCTGAGAGCTAATTAACTTGTGAAACAGTAGCACAGATCCCTGCTCAAGGGCAAGGCCAGACCTTTTGGCTTCACGGAGCTTTCCCCAGCCTCTCCCTCTGCACAGGCAGGAACTATTAAGTGCTCCATAGACTGAAAATAAAGGCAAACACAGAGCTGCTCGGTGCCACGAAGGAACACACACTGCCCAAAACACGCAGCCCCGGGGCCCAGAGCAGAGACTCCATCCTATCCAAGCAGGGAATTACTCATTCTTCAGAGATGGAAACGCAATCGGGGCAGCGAGAGGGAAGCTGTAATTACATCAGCGCCCCAGCCCTGCGCTGGGGAAGCTCACGCGTCCCTCAAGGACAGTCACAAAGGCACCCTTGAAGCCCCAGCACCAAAGGGGTGCTGGGTTCGGGTCACTCCCTGTGTCCCAACACTTGTTAGCTCCAATCTCCTTGAGGGACGTGACTTCCCTCAGCCTCCTGCTATGCTCTCCGCTGCCAGCTGCAGCCGGGGAAAGCCCAGGGGCTGGGAATAGGGGAGGTGACCGTGCCTAAACCCCACGCCAAGGACTGCAGAGCCCCCAGCTTTGCCACTCGTTTCCTGCCTGACCTGGAAGAGGAACCCCTGTGCCCTGAGCTTCCCCGGCTCCCCAGCAGGAAAAACAGCAGAGCTCTGCTTCCCGAAGGCCAGGCTGGCTTCTCCAGGAGGCGGAGGAGGCTCAGCCTATAGCGGTGCACACGCAGCCCCTGGATAAGCTTTCACCGCGGCCCCAACATCTCCGCTATTTCTTGTGCTTTTTTTTT
>WEIU01013383.1:352633-372316 GCA_013389925.1 Aegithalos caudatus | reverse complement strand
GGTACCGGGGGTACCCACGGGTGTCGTCCGCAGCCCCGCATGGACCCCGCCCCGATGGGTGTCAGGGGTACCGGGGGTACCCACGGGTGTCGTCCGCAGCCCCGCATGGACCCCGCCCCGATGGGTGTCAGGGGTACCGGGGGTACCCACGGGTGTCGTCCGCAGCCCCGCATGGACCCCGCCCCGATGGGTGTCAGGGGTACCGGGGGTACCCACGGGTGTCGTCCGCAGCCCCGCATGGACCCCGCCCCGATGGGTGTCAGGGGTACCGGGGGTACCCACGGGTGTTGTCGCAGCCCCGCATGGCCCGACCCCGCTGTGGGAGCCCCCCCGGAGGGTGGAAGCGGCCCGCACGCTCTGCCGATGTTCCCCGGCACTTTTTGGCTTCTCGGTTTACCCTTGTTTGGAAAGGGACAACTCGGCCACGCTGCGTTTTGTAATTCCTCAAAATCAAGCCAGCGCCGTGCTGACCCACCCACCATGCAAGCAGCCTGCTCTGGAAAATCATCGCTGCAGGAGCGGCGGGGGATGCAAAACTTGCCCTCGGTGCTGCCACAGCTCCCTCCACTCCCGCCCGAAGCAGCGAGGGAAACGCCAGCTCTGGCATCCACAGCAGCCCTTTCCGTGGCACTGCTGCCCCTTCCCCACCTCTCACACCCTCTCAGGTTGAGCATCTCGCTATCTGATGCTTCTCCCTTCCGGTGTTGATTCAGATCCTGCCCTCTTGACCCTCTTTTTATCCTCCCCGCCCTGTGTTTTAATAGCGTCACTTAAAAATGATGATACCCCCTGAAATGTGTCCAGGCACATCAACAGGAAAGGAAAAATGAGTGGGTTGGGCTTTCAGTCCCCTTTGGGTGAACCATAAAGGAAAATTATGCAAAACAGTAGTACAGCTACTGTCTGTTACTGCAGAAAGTATGAGCTTCACCACAGATGTCACCCTCTTAATTTCACACATTGAAAGTCTGCAAACACCAGAGACTCCCCCAGAATATACACAAACCAGAAAATGAAACCAACAGTGCCAACTTCCCAGACTCAACAAGCTCCAGGTTTTCCGTACTGTCCGAGGAAAAGCATTACTTGAAAACATGAGAGCTGTTCAAATAATCTCAAGAACACATCTTTAGAGCAGAAATATGGTATTTTGAGGTAAGTACAGTGGGTTTCCTCCCCTCTGGCAGGCAGCAGTGCTCAGCTCTTTCCTTTTTTGCTCTCCTCGTGGTGTCAGAAACCACTGCACCAGAGCAGCGCAGGGAGGAACATCTCTCTGCATCTCTGCATCACAACTGGAAACAAAAAACGCCTTTCCATGCAATGCAGTGCCTGCAAAGCTCCTTGGAACACCATCATCTGTCCCTGATGGCTTGGAGGAGAGCAGGAATGACCATGAACCTGTGGCTCAGCACCCGTGTGCCAGGTCCCTGCTGTCCCCACCTCAGGGAGCGCTGGCAGCTGCCTCACTGCACAGCACCACAGAGAGCTGATCAGCCTCCCTGGCAATGATTTTTGAAAGAAAGTGTCTTTATTTTTCTCCCCCCAAGCGTTCTTGTGCAGGTCATATCCGCAATCCATTTCCAGCAGGTAAAAATGTAGCTGTCAATAATTAACTTTGTTACTGAGCAAGAAAAAAGTCCCCACTTCATTAAAAATCATGGGTGACTCTCTCACTGGAAGAACAGAACTTGGAATAGCCTTTTACAAAATCTGTTCAACATCTTCACTGCACCCTCATCACAAAGGTGTACAATGGGTTGAAAGCAGGGAAAAAATTAACTAAGCAAAACAAATTAAAAATACTTATTGTAAAGATTTTAAAAGGGCAATACAAGCAATCTGAGGAAGGACCGAGCACATTTTTTGACGTTCAGAGTCTACCCTCTTGAAAATCCCATAAATTCAACGTGAATCTCCCTTGCTTGAAGTTTGGTGGCACTCTCTGAACTAGGTCACACAGGGGTTGGTGTGATGCTGTGATGGGCACCCTGTTTTTGAGGTCAACAGGAGGCAAGAAGAAGTAAACCACTAGAAAAAAAAAATGCCAAACATCCTTGACAGAGTGTGGTAAGGGAGCGTCACAATGACGTCTGCTGGTCTCACGGAGCTGGTGAAGGAGCTCAGAGCTCTTCAGCAGAAGAGGTTGAGGCATTTTGGGTCAGTCCCAGCTCCCTGGGTCACTCACAAGTTTCCCAAGCAAAGGCAATGTTATCATCCTGGATCTAATAAAAGTTTAGCAAATCGAGCAGCCAAGAGGAGAGCCCCGAGAAGTGTGAAATAAAATATCCGGGCTAGAAGTAGGAGTTCCTTTTCATTAAAACCAGCTGGGTCATATTGCACCCATGTGCACCTAAGGCACTGAGAGGGGGAGAGAAACAGGGAAAATTACAGCAACTAAAGAATAGCAAGAATATCCAGAGCTCTAAGAGTAAATATTTTAAGCAGCAAGGTATGTAAACAGCTCATCCCATAGCACATACCCCAAGAGCCTGCTTGTAGAAGTGGAGCAAACTTTCCTCCAGGGAGATAAGCCCATCCTTCTCTCTCTTGGAGACTTTCTTGCCCTTTTATCTCATTGAGCCATGTCAGAAGCACAGCTTTACAACAGCATCAGACCAGAAAAATCATCCCCTTGACCAGGCTGCACATAACTGAACTCCACTTCATCTGGTTTTCTACCTGCATCCTCAACCCAAAACTTATGTTTAGCTAAATCTTTCTCCTAGAAAGGCAGGCAACTCTGGGAAGCTGATCCCCCATCCCAGAGGGATGGAGAACCTGCCTCCTCCCATGGAACTGGTTTTTGGGGTTCCCTGTCAGCACAGCACCAGTGTGTGTTGTACTGCTCAGCCAAATGCAGTTTTGGCACAGCTCCTGCTTTGCCCTTTCCAGGTGGATCGAGGAGATTGAGGACCCTGAGACTTCTCCTGATGAAAGATCTCCCACAGTGATCACATCACCTACACTGCCTTTGATAAAGTAATCAGGTTCTGCTCCTTCTGTCCTTGTGGCAGGGTTTTTTCCAGTCACTTATCCAGCTTCCCTGCCTCTTTATCTGGACACATCACTAGTGTCTGTAATCACATTATTATTTTTATCTTAAAAGAGAAAGAACTCCCTTTTCAAAAGGAGGAGAGCAGATCACATCTCTTCTGTCACTTGCTGCTCCCCTTGTTCACACAACTGAGGGTCTCCCTCGCTGTTTTTGCTGTACCAGAAGCCTCACCTCAAGCTCCTGCTTTGACAAGACCCTTGGGATCCTCTACACAGCAACTGCAGCCCAAGATAAAATTCCTGTTCTCCAAAGCACTGGCTACAGGAGAATTTTAGGTAAATATTTTCCTTGCTGTGTTACATTACAGTGGAAATATTTCTTGTTTCCTTACTATACAGGCCACCACTGACTGCCCAGCCCTTTCTCCTTCACCGTCACTCTGCTCTTCAGATGAGCAAGAAACTTCCTGCAAAGTTGTTTTATTGGCCTAGAAGTGATTTCCTGCCCCCAGAAACACAGCCTGTAAAATCTGCTGATCACTCAGTTACAGGGGACCAAGCTAAAAATGGATTGATGCCACAAGAGCCGGCAGATGCAAGAAATTTTAACCCTTTTTCTCTGGGTGCTTCACCCCTGGGCTCTCCTGCACAGCAGGGATGTGCCTCCAGGGTTTCTCCAGATCTCAGCTCAAACTCCTCCAGGAGCAGCCAGTGCTGGTCACAGCCTCTGTCCTGGCATGGGACAAAGCAGGAGAAAGACTTAGAAAGCCACTTCAAGGAGAAAAAAAAACCCTAAGAGGATAAAACCCAGCCAAACAAGGAGATGGCAGGTATCAGCTTTAGAAGGTCCTTTACCAGGCCAAGGCAGAAAAGGGACTTTCCTATCCAAACCCATTTCAAACAGCACTGTGCACTTTCCTTGCAGGCTGCTAAGAATGCAGTTTTTCAGGCAGATTTTCTTCCTCCCACAAGTCAGGGTTTTTCTGAACCCGGCAGCTCTTATCAGGCTCTCGATCTGCTGCAGTCATGAGCATCAGGCTGGGTGAGCCATGAGTCATTGTGGCTCCATGAGCCTGCAAGTATCTCCTACACAAAAGTCGGCAATTCAGCCACAGGATCTTCCCCTTCCTCGTATTTTAATTAGAAAACAAAACTCTTTCTTGGTTATGGCTTTGAGCTCAAATGCTTTGAGGCTTACAGACCAAAATCACTATGTAGGAGGAGCTAAATATCATTATTATTAACCACTCAATGTTTCTTTGAGAGCACAAATGCCTTTCCTTGCTGCTCATCACAGGTGAAAGTTCCTTCCCAGCCTTTTTGGGAAGGTGCAGGGGATGGGTGGAAGCACTTGGAGCATGAAACACCAACCCCAGTGTGCTCAGGGCATCACTTCCAGCTCAGCACTGGGCAGCTCTGGCTGCACCAAGGCCTGGGCAGCACCAGCACTGGGTCATGGAGAGACAGATCTGTGATCACCCAGACCAGGCAGGTTTGAAAGGTGAAGGCACAGTGAGTCACAGCTTTTCTCTCTATGGAAGCCTAGGAGTCTGAGATACCCTTTTAGATTAGGGTGAGAAAAACCTCCCTCCCATGGACCTTTGCAGCCACATGTTAATATTGCTTAGGTTTTGTTGTTCTATTGGTTTGTTAAGTTTATATCACCCTGTTCAGCCTTTTTCACAATATATGCACCCCTCCTGGAATGTTCTTATCCCACTGGGTTATTTTTGCTCCAGTACCCCACCCTTGTGATCCCATTAGTCCTCCTGATTTCTGGCCACCCCTCTGCACCATTTTCCCCCATCCCTATTGGACCTGACCCTCAAGACCACCCCTTTGGCTGGTATATAACCCTGATCCTTGGCCCATTTTTGGCTCTGGTCCCTGGCACACACTGGAGGCTGTACCCATGGTACAGACAATAAACAGCACTGGGATTCCCAACCAGCACTGGGATTCCCAACCAGCACTGGGATTCCCAACCAGGACCCCGTGTGCTCACCTTTACCATCAGCCCTTTATCAGCAGAGTGCTCTGGGCCCTGAGGCACAGATCACTCCCAGGGACACTCTGCAGCAGGATGCTACATCTCTCCAAGCCACAAATGAAGCTGTTGTCCTTACCTTCCCCTCTGCTCCTCTGCTCCTGGCTGAGTCCCTCTGCCCCAAAACCATCTCTGCATCCAAACCCACCTGGAAGAGCTGCAGTCATCTCCATGACAGGTGGGGAAACTGAGGCAGGGAACAGCTGTCACTCAGAACCAGGGGGCTGGCAAGCCATCAGAGCAGGGCTGGCTGTGGCAGGCAGCAGTGCTGGGAGCCCCCACTCCTTGGGAAGTGCTGCTGTCACTGCCTGGGGACAAGGGGACTCCGGAAGGAAAGCCAGGGACAGCTCCCTCCCCTCTGCCCCTGGTTTCGTGGAGATGACGCCGTGAGCCCAGCCCTGATTACACAGGAATTGTCACAAAAGAGGCTCCTCCAAGGCTCCAGCATCTTCCTGCTTCCCAAGGGGAGGAAGCACAGGGAGGATGGACACATTTCAGTGCCAGTCACACTTCCCTTCCTCCATGAGGAAACCCAGAGCATGGGAAAAGCTAAAATAGTTCAAAATAGGTTTGCTAATTTGAGATTTCTGGATAATGAATTGGTGGGGTTTTGTTTGTTTGGTTGGTTTTTTGTTAGGGTTTTTTGCTTGTTTCTTTGTTTTTGTTTTTTAAGGAAATGCTGCCGGATCTCATCCATTACTGCCACGGAGCCAGGGATCTGCACAGAAAGGGTCAGGTGACTACTTGGAAAGACTGGATAACAGGAAAAGCACAAAATCTGGAAGAATGGCAGAAGGGCAGCATTTAAAGGGCTTTTAATGAAGTCTTTGCTCATGAAAAGAGCCTCAGCACAAAGGACCTCAGTGGCCCAGTAGGCACCAGCATGACCACAAGCCGTCAATGTCACAAAATTAAAGTGAGTAACTCCTAAAATATATTAAATGAGAGACTTTTAGCAGCAAAGCTGAGACCATTAGAGCTGTATCTTGAGTCATCCTGGCTACCCAGCATCACTCACACCCCACAGGAAGGTGGAGAGGGGATGGGGCTGCCACGGGCATCACCCACAGCTGCATCTCAGGGAAGAGCTGCTGTGGGCAAAGCTCACTGTTGCCAAGGGAACAAAAAAACAAACCCCAATCCAACCCCAAATATGGTTATGGTATAAACAGATCAATAAGAGTGGAACTGAGAAGATTTTAAAGGGATAAGGTGTAAAGGGACTGATGTGAAATCAAGGGAGCAAAAGGCCAAAGAGCTTCCTGCTCGTAGGAAATTAAATATGACACGAGGAAGGAGAAGGTCCCTGAACCTCCAACTTCTCAGATACTCAGTGTACAAACAGGGCATGCAGCAAATTTGGTGTTCTGGGACAGCCTGGAGCTGAGAATACCCCATGGAAGCTGGATGGGTGAGGAACAAGCACAGACAACCACAGCCCCTTCTCCCCACCCCAGCAGGGACACAGCTGTGAAGATCAAGGCTGGCCTTGCTGTCAGGTTTAACCCCATGAAATCAGCACACAGGGGAGGTGCCAGCCTGCTCTTGCACACAACAAGGGATGCAGGGCAGGGGGAGCACCAGCATCCCTCCCCTCACCCTCCTAACCTGCAAACAGAGCTGGATCTGTCCTGGTCCCACTGTGCTCATCCCTGATGGCCCCAAACACCTCCCTGGGGATTGATGGGGTCACCCAGAGCTACCCCAGGTGGGATTCAAGCCAGGGACCTGATCCTACTGCTTGCCTGTGGGTCAGCACCCTCTGTGCTGAGCTCCAGGGGCACATGGCTGGGCTGGGGGGCACAGCTCTGCCCCCTCCAACACCCTCCCATGGACTCTGAGCCTCATCCCATCCAAGGAGCAATCCATCAGCCCCTTGGCCTGGGGATCTGCATGCACAGGCTGAGCTCACTGCAGCCCCATCACCTCACACCAGCACCCTGGGCCAGCTCCAAGCTGGTGATGATTCCAGCTCTTGTTCCTGCTGAGAGCCTGGAAAGGGAAATGCTGCCCTGAGCCTGGGCCAGGCACATCATCCCAGCCACCCTGGGTTTCAGGAGTGTTGCTTTTATCTTCTTTTCTGCCAGAGTCAGGATTAAATGCTCAATTCCGTGTTCCGTGTTTGGACTCAGATGTTCATTAATTATTATTTATGTTACAGTCTCACAAGCCATAAGCACTTCTAGCTAACAAAGTAAAAATGGAGCCCTGTCTATCTCTCTGCAAGGCCTTTTAAGGATAAACTGTCCAATTAAGAAATTACACCTAAATTATTTTTACTTTTAACCCAATAACCAACCACCCATGGCCCGCAATGCGGATTTTTCTATCCAATTACAAAATCCTACCCAGACCCATGAAGAGGAAGGTGAAAAAGAAGGACTGAACCTACATCCTAAAACCTCCATCTTGCTTTTTATATATATTACTATATTCTAGAACCTTAAACTCTAAATTTTCCACTCTGATATATAACACACTTCTATTCAAACTCCACACCCACAATCCCAGTTTTATCACTCAATTTTGGCAGCTTTCTCCACGGCCTCAGGTCAAACACAGTGTTTGCTTGGGGCTCAGAAAGCCTGGCAGCACAGACAGTCTGAAATTCTGGTTCCAACAGAGTTCCAACCCTGGTTCTGCCCAGGTCCCAACACAGGGGGTCCGTGGTGTCCCCACTGGCAGCCCCTGTGCCTGGGAGGGGACAGGGGGAGGGAAGGGAAGCACAGCTCCTGGTGTTGATTAAACAGCAGGGAACACTTGCAGAGGAAGGAAATGGAAAGAGGATCAGGAACTGCATCTGCCTGAACCTCAGGCAGTTAAAACAAACTCAGTCTCAAGCTCTTGCTCTTCTCAGTTTCAGGTCAGACTTTTCTAAGAAACTGGGAGGTGCAATTTAGGATCCAAGCAGAAAACTGACTTAATTACCTCAATTATTTAAAAAAATAATTAATTATTAATTGCTGCTTTTTAACATTAAGGCCAAACAGGCAGAGAACTCAGTGTCTCATGACAGCACAGATGTTTTAATAGAAACAAGAGGCTTCAGAAACCTTGCTCATCCTTAATGAGTTTAACACACACAGGGCTCAGCACGTTTCCTTTGGAAAACCTTCCTGGTTGACTCCAGAAGGAATTGCAGTGCCTGGGCCTTGGGGTAGGGAACACCTTTCCACTGCTTGCACCCTTCTGGTAGTTGCAGGGGGAAAGAGAAGGAGAGGGTCATTAAATTAAATTTTAACATTAAATCCCTTGGAAAGAGACCATTTCCAGCCCTGTCAACTCCCCAGCAGCCCCTAATTAAGGAGAATTTGCAGGAATAAATAAACTGGCAGCTCTGCATGCCTGCACTCCACTCCCAGATGTGCATGTCTCATTTTCACGTGGTGGAAACTCCATCCCTGCACAGCCAGGGCAGGCACAGCCCAGCCCTGCAGCCCCACGGGTACAAAGCCCACAGCATCCTGCCTCCCCCACACATCCCAATGCCTTGGGCACTGCAGTGCTCCCCATCCCTCTCCCATCACACGTGGATCCCCCTGGGAGCCCCCAAACCCCACTGCAGCTGGGAATTCCTGAAGCCCCTGCTGCTCCCTCAGCCGCCTGCTCACGACCTTTTCAACCCAAAACTTTCCAGTCATAAATATACCAGCCTTCTGGCAGGAAACTTGCTTTTCTTATGCTTCTCCCCTGCCTCTCAGAGAGCCTTTTCCAGCAGCTCCTGCTCCCTGCTCCAGCCCCCAGTTGTTTCTCCCCGCTCCTCCGAGATATTCCAGGCATGCAGCAAAATCTGCTGCAGCATAAAGATCCTAAAACTCCCTGTAAAGGCTCAGGAAGCACCACAAGCTTCAGGTCAGGCCTCAGGAGCAGCTGCACCTCCTGATCTCCCTGCTTGCCATCCAAGGTTTTATTATTGTTATTATTATTATTATTATTATTATTCCTTTTTGACATAAAGCAGTTTGATAAGAACAATTCCCAGATGGAGCCACAGCCCCACACCCACTCAGCTTCCTCTGGGCAGCATGGACACAGTGTGGGAGGGGGACACGAGGGCAGGGGGAGAGGAAGGAGAGGAAGAATGAACACAATTTTCCTTTCCTTTCAAAAGTTTTGGCAGACAGCAGCGAAAGCACCAGTGGGGATGCTGAGGTGTGATCACCAGCATCCACACAGCACCCAGCACCACTGGCAGCTTCCCTTTGCTCCAGCCCCACCTCACAGGGCTGGGAAAGGTGCACAAGTGGGCAGGAATTGCTGTCAAAGTCCGTGGGGTGTCTCTGTGTAGATGGGAATGTGGATGCTCTGCAATGGTCTGGCCAAACGTCCTCAGCTCCACCACTGCTGCCTGGCAGAGCTTGGCAGGGCTAACATGGGCACACACAAAATTAGGCAGCACTGAGGGAGTTAAACTGCTGAGCTCAAGGAGTGCAAGGGGGAAGAAGATGAACCCTGGGCACCAGCTGCCCTCAGCATGGACAGGGTCTGCCCTGGCTCTTACACCTCATTAAACCATCCTCATTAAACCATCCTCTTGAAAAGTCTGTCACAGCCCTCTCAGACTTGCACAAAACACTTCCAAGGTAACTCCCACTGAGCAGATCCCAGGATAATCCCAGACACATCCAAGGTAACTCCCACTGAGCAGATCCCAGGATAATCCCAGACATATCCAAGGTAACTCCCACTGAGCAGATCCCAGGATAATCCCAGCAGGATCCAGTGATGGATGGAGCCAAACTGTGCTGGGCACCACTAAAGAAACAACCCTGAGCCGTGGGTTCAAGGGATCTACCCCAAACACAGGGAGCTCAGCCTCCAGTTGCCTCTCCTGCTGGGAAAGCATGGCAAGGGGAAAGGCAGAGCCCCCTCCATTCCAGCTTTTGTTCCCTAATCCATTTTGCAGATATCCAGCACTGCCTACTCTCATCTTCTACAGAGGCAGGAGTTTCACAGCTGGTTTAAAATCTGGAGTTTAAAAAAAAAAAAAAACAAACGAGTCAATGTTTTTAGGGGAATTTCCCTCAGCTTCCTCTCCCTTTCCCTTGCTCAGCCCTTCTGCCTGCCCCACACCCTGCCTGAGGCTTCCCCTCTGCAGGGCACTTGTTCCTGCTGAGATTCAATCATTGCTGCAGGAGAGAACTGATGCTGTCACCATCCCCCAAGCTCACCCTGTCTGCTGGAGCAGATTATCAAACGCCCAGCCTCACCCTGAGCAGGACAGCACCTGGGCTTCCCCTCCAACCTGCCCCAGTGCAGCTTTCCAACAGCCACAGCTGGCACACAGGGCTGGACAATGGGGATTTCAGCCTCCTGAGTCAGAAGAGGATTGAAAAAAATAGAAAAAAAACCCCCTCAACTGGGAGATGTGCTGCAAGCAGTCCAAAAGCAGAGCCCATCCAGTTTCCCTAAATGGGAAAGAGGCCCGTGAGCATTCTGGGGGCAGAGCACCAGGCACGGAGAGAGGGCACCCAGCCAGGAGGGAGAGGGGGAGATTTCCAGCAAGAAATGCAAGGGGAGAGAAACTCCCCACTGGCAACCCCCCAGCAAGCAGTGAAAGCCTGGGGATGGGTGAGTCTGGGGGTCTGGAGCAGGGCAAAGCTCAGCTCCTGGGACACAGCCATTCCTGGGGCAGAGGCACAGGGTGCAGCTGCTGGGCAGTCAGATCTGACACTGGAGTTCAAATGTCCTGAAGGAGCAGAGCTGGCCCTGCTCCTCTGCAGAGACAGAGCTCTGGGATCTCTCTCAGCCTGTGCTGCCCAGCTTCTTTGTGCTCATAAACTCCCCAGCAGGGAAGGGGAACAGGGCAAGTTCTCCTTCCCAAGGAGATGTGCTCAGTGCCATCACACCAAGCCATGCCACAGGCAGGTCCTGTGTTATCCCTTCTGCCCTCTCCATCACAGGCACCACCTGCCACCCCAGCACACACTCCTGGGATAACTCAGCATTGCCACACTGACCTTTTTTTTACTACTTTGTGCCCATAATAACCACACCAGCTCAGGGAGTATTGGACTTGATGTTCCACCAAAAGAATTAAACTTCCCTCTTTTACGAGAAGTTAAAATAAGGTAGGAACTAAATCTGAAATGTTTTTTCCTTATAAAGGAATGACAGGAGGAAAGAGCTGGATGCATGAAGCATCAGCTTTCCTTGTTCAGCAGGGACTGGCAGTGTCTATAAACTCAGGGGATGTTGTTATTCCCAGGCAAGTAATCACAGACAGACCAACACAGCCAGGTTTAGCTTGAAACAAGGGAATAAATTTGTGTCAAGGTAAACAGAGCCAGACCAGACCTGGGCTCTGTCCTTTAATACCTCCCTTCTCCTCACACCCCCAGAAGAAAACCCCTGCACCACAGAACCCCTGGTTTGGTTGGTTCAACAACCAGATGACATTCCTGGGAGACAAATAAAACTGTCCTGCTGCCTCCTTCCAGCACTGGGGGCCCTGGGGAGCACTCTGCTGCAGAAACATGTGCCTTGGCTTATCAGCAGCCCCCTCCTGCAAGGAGAACCTCAACCACTGCAGGGACACTGTGCCCACCAGCCCCAGCCACAGCTCTGCACCTCCCAGCCAAGGGCACCTCCTCTGCTCTGCTCTGCTCCACTTTGGGAGGTGCTTCCCAAAAAACCTTCCCCACAGGGCCTGTTTGCAGCTTGGGAAAGCATCTCCTGCCAGCTGGAGGCCAGACAGCAATCCCTGCCCTGCAGACAAGTGCTAACAGCCCAGAGCAGCCCTGGGCACTCACCCAGAGCCAGGGATGCTGAGCCCAGGCAGGAGCAGGGCTGGGCTGTCCCCGTTGTCACCACCTCCTGCACAGCCCAGGCACTCAGAGAGCTCTGTCAGAGGGTGCTCTCGTGCAGCTCTGGTGATCCAGGCCTCCTGGAAGCAGCCAGAGGCCAATTTGCACATAAACAGCCAATTAGTTGGAGAAGGAGATGCCCACTTGGTCTCTTGCCATTCTGGAGACAGATTTAAGACATGTGGGAATTCCATCTCCGGTCCAGATAGGGCTGTGGCCAAACAGGCCACCTCCTCCACTGGCCTCTGGGACAGCCTCTGGCAGCACAATAAAAGGAGTATTTAGCAAAGCTACAAACTGGCTTGAAAAAACTGGAGGCTGATGAGGCCTTTTGCAGCCAAGCTCTGTATAAACACATTGATAATGCTGTTAGCATGGGGCTGGGAGCAGCGGGGCTGCACAGCAACAGCAGGCCTCTGTCTGCCTCAGAAAAGCCTCTTTCTTGCCATGCACATGTTTAATCCATGATCTGTGTCTGCTGCCAGCCACAGCCACACCAAAACCTGCTCACCTCATCTGTCTTTGGCACAGGCAGGGATGTGAGCCAGGCTCGCTCCCAAACCCCTCCTGCTCTGCCCTGGAACCTCCACCCTGTCCTCCCCAAACACCTTCCTCAGGGTTTAGCACACAGCTGGGAGCACAGGGGTGTGCAGCAGCCTCAGCACCCTCAGCTCAGAGGTGGGGAAAAGCTCCTGTGTGAGCAGCTGTGCTGGATGGGGCTCATCTCAAACAATCTCTTAGACAAGACCCATTTCTGTGCCCTGTCATGGGATCATGGAATGGTGGGGGTTGGAAGGGACCTTAGAGGCCATCTAGTCCAACTCTCTGCAAACAGGCTGGTCTTCAAGGAGATAATATTGCTCAGAGACCTGTACAGCCCACCCAGGGGACACATCTGTGCCCTGCTGCCTTGCAGGCAGAGAGCCTTGGGGACAATCCTGCACCAAAACTCAATGTCACCTCTTGCTCACAGAGACTTTCCTGTCCCCACATCCCCTCTGCACCTCTCAGAGAGGGGCTATCCCAGCTCTGTGGGCAGGAAAGAGCCTCACCAGCCACAGGATCAGAGCATCCTCGCTCTGCTGAGGATTTGGGACACTTGGATTCACCTTTGGTCACGTTGGTGCAGCCCCACAACAAAGCCTGCGTGCCCATCCCTGGCAGATCTGCCTCAATGAGCTGTCACCCTGATTTGTGTGGCTCAGCAGCTTTGCTGATTGCTTGAGAAAACTCAGGTTTGTGCACTCCTGGTCCCTGAGCTCAGGCAGCCAGCCCTGCAGTCATCTCCCAGCTGCAGGGGACACAGACACAAACTCTGTCCTGGCACAGGGGAGACAACAGCAGCACGAGTCAGACTCCTGGAAATGCACTCTGAAGACATTCCTGGAGCTCAAAGAGCCCTTCCCCCTCAGCTCCTGCTGCCACCCTGCATCCCTCACACCTGCCACCACCCCAGAGCCATCCCTGTGTCACCATCAACGTTTCATTACAATTATGGAGCGAGCACTTGAGGCACAATGAATATTCATGCTGCCTTCCACAGCAGTGAATGCAGTCCCAGCACAGCACAAGCTCTGCAAAGCCTTCCCTGCCCTCTCACAAGGCACTAAAGCGTGGGAGTTGAACAAGGATCAGTATTATCCACTAAACCACAGGATGAGCTTTGCAGGAACTGGCAGCCTGGATTGTTTCCAGTTGCTAAAGAAGGCAAAGAGTCCAGCCCACCTCTCCCATGCCAGATGTGTGGAGCAGTTGCAGCCTTGAGAATGTGAAGACACCCCAGCCCCATCCTGAGAAGCAGGCAGTGTCCCTCACACACCCCCAGAAATGCCTGTTACTCAGAGGCAGAGTGGCACTCTCAAATAATTCCCTTTATTTTCCTGAATTAGGCATTAAAAAAGCATTTTGAAGACAGTGGTTTCCTTCTAGTCATGCAGGCTGATAGACAGAAGAGCTGGCAAAACTCAAGGAAGGCTGTCAGAGGAATAAAGCAAAATAAACCCCTCACCTTAGAAGGAAACAGCCACAGCCTCTGACAAAGGGATAAAGTAAAATAAACCCCTCATCTTATAAGGAATCAGGCACAGGCTCTCCACAGCCTTTGCTGGGAAGGGCTGACTGGAGTTCACACTGTGGAACAGAAGGATGGTTACTGGGGATTACTGGGCATCTGCCAGGGAGAAACATCCCAAGGCAGACACAATTCTAGGTGTTCCACACAGTCTGCAGCTCCCAGAAAAGCTTCCCACCCCAAAGACAAGGACCTCTTTGCATCTTATCACCACTCCTGATCTACCTGAGGATAACTCTGTCTTTCAAGCTCATCCAAAGTCAGACTGGAAGTCTGTGTCTTTATCACAAGGGCCCCCCCAGCCCATACCAGTCACACAAGCATGAATTTCCAGACCCAGCAGCTTTTCAGCATTTACAGGATATCCCTTTGGTGCATCTCCTGAGGGAGCAGTGCAGCTCCCCTGGAGCAGCACTGGAAGATCCCACAGGAACAGCCATCAAGATACCCAGTTTTGAGGACAGCAAAATCTTCTATCCTGGCAATGAAAGGGCCCCCTTTGTGTTTACTGTGCCTTTGCTTCCTTTGCCTCTGACCCTCACACCCAGAGCTGGGAGCTCCTCACAGCCAAGCCCACTCACAGTGAGCACAGCCTCAGCTCCAGAGCCAAGGAAAGCCCTGTGGATCACAGCCTGTTGCTGCATGTGCTGTCAGGAAGGCACAGAGTGTCAGAAATCACCCAGAGGGCCAGGCCCTGTGTCACAAATGATCCAGATTTATTGCTCCCCTCCTTCCCCAAGGGAGCTGGAAATCTCAGAGTGCCCTGGCTTCAAGGCAAGCCCATGAACTGCAGCTCCTCAAAGCCCATGTCCTGCTGCTCCCCTTTCCAGCTCCACCCAGCCCCAGAAGCTCCCAGAGGTGTGGCATCCTCCTTTGCCTGCCAGTTCAGAGATAAAGCTACTCCTACGCCTTCCTTGGGAGAAAAAAAACCTGATTGTGGTGGAGTGGGAGTGCAGCATCCCAAACTGCTGGAAAGCCACACCTGCAGGAGGGCACCGGGGAGGCACAGGGAGGTGGGACACTCAGGTGGAGCCACACAAGCAAATCCAAACTCCTGAAGATGACCCTGCTGGCCTTTCATTGTGTGTGGGGGTCAGCTCCCAACATCCCCAGCAGCAGCAGTAGGCACTGGGATGGTCCAAATCCACCTCACATCCCACAGCAGGATCCCCATGGCTTTGCTCTGCCTGATGTGGCTCCTATCCCTTCCCAGCCTCACCGAGCTGCCAAAGCTCCTGGAGCAGCTCTGCCTGCTGCAAGGGACTGTCAGCAGCTTGCAGATTGCAGGTCCCAGCCTGGGATGTGAGGAGGGAAGGATGTTTATGCAAGGCTTGGAAAACGCCGAGTGCAGCAGGATTGCCCTGCTCAGCTGGGGGAGCTCTGACAGCCACGTCAGCCAGAGCTCTGCCCTCAACTCAGAATAATGAAAGGGCAGCTTCCTATTTAATGGAAAATAGCAGAGTCCTTGCAGTGCAAGATGTTCTTGTTCATGGCAGATGCAGCTGATGAGCGCAGTATTAAATCCAAGTGGCCACTTCCAGCGCTTCCTGAGAGAGACCAGCTCCCCACAGAGGCAATTCTGCATCTCTGCTGGAAAACATCAGCTTTGGTCCTTCTTGTTGGTTTCTCTCTATTTTTTTTTAAGTCCAGTTTCTTTTCTAAGCCAGTAACAGGACTGAAAAACAGCCTGGCTTTATTGCTTAAGTCCACACAATACCGATGAGAGGGATATGAAGGGAATGTTTTTGATGGGTTGTTTTTGATGATGGATCTGACATATCTGTTTGAAAAAAGAAAATCCCATTCGTGAGCAGCAGTCTGCCTTGGAAAGCAGCTTTACAAATATTGGCAGCTCCTGAAGAATTAACTTTCCTAACAATGAGAAAAGTACTAAAAGCATCCAAAAAGCAACGAAGAGCAAGTCAGGCACCTTCAACATCTAAAGAACCTGGAGGGAAACATCTGAGAGTCACTGGGAGCTGAGGACCTTGGACAGGCAGAGGTGAAGTCAGGCACCTTACCTGGGTGTCAGATGGAGGTGATGCTTCCACACCTCATCTTCACCATCCTCACACAGATGACCACACTCTACACATCCCCAGACACTGCTGACATCCACAGTTCACTGCAATTCCTATTTAATATTTAAGGAAAGGAGGAAGCATGAGAGACAGCTGAATTAACTCAAACAGCTTCTCTCGGGTGGCCAGACACCAGTTACTGCAGCAAACAGTCACTGGAACACCAGTAACACCAGTTACTGCAGCAAACAGTCACTGGAACACCAGTAACACCAGTTACTGCAGCAAACAGTCACTGCAACACCAGTAACACCAGTTACTGCAGCAAACAGTCACTGGAACACCAGTAACACCAGTTATTGCAGCAAACAGTCACTGCAACACCAGTAACACCAGGTACTGGAACAAACAGTCACTGGAACACCAGTAACACCAGTGACTGCAGCAAACAGTCACTGGAACACCAGTAATACCAGTGACTGGAGCAAACAGTCACTGGAACACCAGTAACACCAGTTACTGGCACAAACAGTCACTGGAACACCAGTAACACAAGTTACTNGGAACACCAGTAACACCAGTTACTGCAGCAGTCACTGGAACACCAGTAACACCAGTTATTGCAGCAGTCACTGGAACACCAGTAACACCAGTTACTGCAGCAGTCACTGGAACACCAGTAACACCAGGTACTGGAACAAGCAAAGGGGAGAGAGCCCTGGAGGACAACCTGCAGGTTAACAGGCCTCTCCAGTGGGATTCAGGAGATACAAGAGCAGGATCCAGGAGCAGCCCTGCTGGATGGAAACACTGCCTGCAGCACTGGGCTGTCCTGCAGAGGGGAGCAGGGAGGGAAGGGTTTCCTGGTCCCTGGCCAACACTGCTGTTTATGGAGGATATGCCTTCCCCAGGGTGTGTTTCAATGAGAGCACGAGACTCACAATTTCATAGTTCACTTTCCCTCTCCACCCACCTGGAACTTCTCATATTCTCTGGAAAAAAAAACCCAAAGAACACCCTAAAACAACCAACAGCTCACCAACCTTGGTGGTTTCCTACCAGGCTCCCTCCCCTGAGGAGCAGCTGTCAATACAGAGACCAGCCAGGGCTTTTCAGGCAGCTAAAGTCAGGTTTGACCAGTTCTCCACTTGAATGGATCAAAGAATGCAAGAAAGGGGAGATCTGGGAAATATTTTAGGTGTTGAAGCCCTCTTCATGGCCCAACAGCTTATCTGCTCTCAAGGTTGCCTGCTTTGCCTTTATCTTGATAAATCTGGGAGCAATTAAACACAGACACTCTTGGTGAGTGTTCCTGGAGTGGCAGCTCCAGGCTTGTCACTCTACAGAGCCAAGAAAAGCCAAAGGGGGAAGGAAAACAATAAAGCACAGCTAAATGTTTTGGGGTTGGAGAACTGGGGGAAATGGTAGGGCCTTACAGGACCATCCTCATTTCCAGGGAAAAGAGAGGGTGAAGTTTAAATCCTTCAGCAGAAAACAGCAGGGAAGGGATGAGCAGGTTTATGTTCTGTTCCATCTCCCAAAGGAACAGAGATCAGATGGCTCTTGCTGATGAGAGGAGCAGGCAAGGGACACCTCAGCCAGTGCTGAGTGCTGCTGTAGCTGTGAACACAGCCCTGGCAGCACCAGCATCCCTGCAGATGAAGTTCTGCCTGTGCCAGCCACACCTTCCATGCCTGAGGAATGGGCACTGCCAGCAGAGAATAAATCCCAGGCTCCTGCTCCTTGGCCCACACCCCCCAGCAGGGACAGATCCAGTGGGAACAGCTCCTGTCTGTGCCTGATGCGCGCCTACCCCCGGCCCCACAGCTCGAATTAGCACCAGGCACTGCCCACAGCCCGGGGGAGCCTCATCCCAGCCCTGCCTGGGGCTGCTGACACATCCCAGGGTCAAATTCCCGACTTTATCACCACTCGCGGCTGCCTAGCAGCGGATCCCGAAGTGCCGAGGAAAAGCGGAAAGCATCCACCTCATTTTCCATCTAGGAAGTGAGAGCACACGTGTTAAGTGATTTATGCAAGGGCACGGTGGATGCAGAGGAGGAGCAGGAAGAGGACTCCAGCAGCCCCTCTTTAAAGTGCCACGAGATCGTTCCCTCCTGCTGCTGCTCAAATCCTGACTCACCAGTAAATAAAAGCTGTGCCAAAAAAGCAAATCTGTTCAGGAGAGGAGAACCCTGATGCTTTTAGGAGAGGGGCACCCCTGTGCTTTTAGCACCGCAGTGATAAACATTGTCCATTTTACTAAATAAAACCCCTCCCTACAAGGACATCAATCAGAATTTACTGCCCTCGGTTCTAAACCTCAGCAGTTATTTCCTTTTTACAGCCTGACACAACCTTTGAGAGGTGAAATTCAAGTGGACACCTAGAGGGTGAAGGGACATCACTGGGGCAGGGGAGAAGCAGATGTGGGCAGGGGGAGGCTGGAGGAGGATTGCAGGCAGCCCTCGCAGCTCCCGGGGGCTGGGCAGGGAATGTGGCAGTGCTCACCTCATCCCTGCAGCCCCAGGGGCATCCACAGCCCCGGGAGCGCCTCACCACCGCTTCCCGGGGCCGCGCATCCCTGCCCGCACCTGGGATCTGTGTTCTGCTCCCGGGATCTGTGTCCCGCACTCGGGATCTGTGTCTCACACTCGGGATCTGTATCCCGCACCTGGGATCTGTGTCTCACACTCGGGATCTGTGTCCTGCACCTGGGAGCCGTGTCCCGCACTCCCGACCCGTGTCCCGCACTCCAGACCCGTGTCCCGCACTCAGGACCCGTGTCCCGCACTCCAGACCCGTGTCCCGCACTCAGGACCCGTGTCCCGCACTCCAAACCCGTGTCCCGCACTCCAGACCCGTGTCCCGCACTCAGGACCCGTGTCCCGCACTCCAGACCCGTGTCCCGCACTCCAGACCCGTGTCCCGCACTCCAGACCCGTGTCCCGCACTCCAGACCCGTGTCCCGCACTCAGGACCCGTGTCCCGCACTCCCGGCCCGTGTCCCGCACTCCCGGCCCGTGTCCCGCACTCCCGGCCCGTGTCCCGCACTCCCGGCCCGTGTCCCACGGGCTGTCACCCCCGCCTGTCCCCTGGCCCTCGGCTCCCAGCCCCGGCACATCCCTGGGGATGGGGATGGGGGTGAGTCAGCGGCAGTGACAGACCCGTGAGTCAGAGATGAGGGCCGGAGCCTCCGGGGATGCTGACACATCCCTCCTCTGGAAAACAGGGACCAGGACTGGGGGATGAGCTGCTGAAGGACACGGTGAGCCTGGTGCCTTGGGGTGGCCACCTAGAACACAGGCTGGACAGAGTTAAAAGAGGATAAAGTGGGTATTTATTAAAGTGGGTATTTATTAAAGTGGGTATTTATTAAAGTGGGTATTTATTAAAGGCCTCCAATAGATACACCTTGGGCAGCCAAAAGCTTCTCAGAGACTACACCCAAGATGGTCAGGAGTTTTTCAGACAGACATAAGTTAGGTCTATTTGCATATCACAGGGTGATTGCCCAATTACAGCTTCAGGTAATGAAGTCACATTCTCCCAGTTTGTTCCCCTCCCAATTCATTTTTGTTCCTACAGGCCTGAGGCTGTGATTGTGACCTTGGTTCTCAGGCCTGGAAGGATTGCTTTGTCTGACCAAAATGTGAAGAGTTAACTAACACTCTGTATGGAGTTCAGAGCTATGCACTAATGCAGTACAGGATCTGAAAAATAGAAAAGCTAAAAGCTTAAGGC
>WEIU01013383.1:313021-350369 GCA_013389925.1 Aegithalos caudatus | reverse complement strand
AAAAAAAAAAAAAAAGCATCTGAGACTAATAAAGAACCCACATCCTGCAGCCTTGGGGAGGGAAGGATAAAGTGCTCCATGCAGGCAGGCAGTGCCAGCTGGCAGGGGTGGGCTGCTGGAACTGACAGGTTGGGAAGCTGTGGAGAGAGAACCCAGCTTTGGGGGAGTCAGGGAGAGAAATTTTGGAATATATGGATCAATTCCTTCATGAGCAGCCACGCCAGAGGGTGCCCACACCTCTGTGCCTTGCCCCAGTGGGATTGTGAAAAAGATCAGACAACAAATGTATCAAATTATGAGTATTTGTCTGTTTCAATTGCCAGAGACCAAAGCTGGGTTGTCTTGATAACATGGTTTAATTTTCCAGATCGAGCAGGCAGCAGGGAATTGTAACCCCACCATTATTTCCACAGCCTTGAGTTACATCATGGCCAAAGCTGCAACCTGGAGATGCTGCAGTGCTGATGGCAGGCTCCTCCTGCATCCAAGCAATCACAGAAATTTGTGATTTTGCTTCAGGAACAACTTGAAAATTTTCAGTTTTGAGAAAACTGAAACCAGAATTTGCTTCAAGAACAACTACTTTAGTATATAAGCTACCTGGTAATGATGTAGTCCCAAAACTAATGCAGCAAAATTTAATGCAAAATTAAAGTCTGTTTATGCAGCACTGACTTCACATGGGAAAAAAATCTTTGTTTTGATACAAGAAAGACATTTTTTACAGGGAGAACAACCAGTCACTGGAACAAGCTCCCCAGGGACATGGTAGAGTCCCCACTGCTAGAGGTTTTCAGGATGTAATTGAGCACTGTGCTAGATAATCTTCTTTAGGCTCCCCTTTCCCACAAAAGGCTGGGCCAGGTGATCTCTTGGCACCCTTTCCAAGCTGTCATTCCACGAAAAAATACACTCTCAGATTTATTGTGTGATTATTTGCTTGTAAAACTAAGGCATTTTATTCACCTGTAAACCCCTGCCCGTTCTCCCCCACAAGCCACAATCCAGAGCTGTTTACAAGTCTCTAACAACACTCTTGGCATCAGCAACCCAAAACTCTGTTAAGTTTTAATACTGAAGGGATATTTCACTTCACCTGCACTCACACAGCAGCACAGGCTCACAGTTGTCCCATGGCAGGGAAGCAGCACCTGGGTACAGGATAAATCAGTTTAACCACAGCAGCCTGAAGTGCTGCAGGACAGGGAGGGCCATGTCCTGCTCAGCCTTGGGGAAATTAAGTTTTCAGTGTGGGTGCTTAGGAAGGGAGAAGCTGCCCTTGCAAACAGACACTGCTGGGAAGAAACAATGGATAGAGCCCCAAAAAACTTATTTAAAATGGGTCAAGATCCATGGATATTGGTTAAGCACACACATAAAGGATGCTGTCTCCATCAGCTGTCCAGAGCAGGCACCAAGCACTGACAGCCCATAGGGAACAGCCCCAGATCCCACTCACAGCCCTGCTTTAGGGATTCTCCTCACTGCAGGGTCAGAACAGCTCCGAGTTCCCAGCTGCAACTCTGCAACCCCTTCACTGACAGGGAGCTTCAGCAGAGACCCAAACAGCAGATCCACACCCAAAATCAAAGGGGAATGGCAGTACAAACACCTTTTTCCTGAGGACTGACAGAGCATCAGAGACAGAGCAGGGAATTTTGGAATTTTCCCTACATTTTCTCAGCTCCTAACGTGGGATTTGCTGCCCCACGTGATGCCCTGAGCCCAACACAGCACAGGGCATCCAATGCTCTCTAGAAAATCCCTCTGTCCACCAGCCACAGCTGCAAGCTGTGCATGGAAAAGCCAACAGGACACAGATATTGTGCTTTTGAGATCATTAAGGCAACACAAGACATGTGTTGACCCAGACATACTTCCCTAACTACGTACTTGCTTCTACTCAGCATTATGGTATGCTGGACCTTGGAAGAGCCCTGACTCGCATGAGAAACGTCCTCCCTCACCCCAGCAGCATGGGAATCACATTGCTGGGAGGCTCCAAGTCATCCAGCAAAGGAAAAAATCTGCAGAGGAGCTGTAGCCCTGGGGTTGGCCGAGTTCAGCAGCGCGGCGCCGAGGAGAGTTACCTGCTCTGTCAGGCCAGAGATGAGTTGTTCCCCACAGAAGGCCCATATTTAATGGAGATGAGCAGAATTTCCAGCAGATTTAAGAGCAGACATCAGGAAATGGATAATGCTTCATACCTTGACATGCCTCAGACAACTGGGGGAATGCATCCGCTGGCCAGGAGGGAAAGGCAGCCAAAGGGGCTGGGAGCAGCACGGAGCTCTCTGCAGACACAGAGCCTGTAGAGGCAGCTCCAGCGCCCCCAAAAAACACAGAGCCCTCCCTGAGAGACACTGCAGGGAGCTCCTGGGCACTGGGACAGAACCTGCAGCCACAGCAGGTTGCTATGGAACAGGAAGGGTGAAGGTGCAGGTGGTTTTTACAGGGCATCACACACTGCAGCAAGGACAGGGACACGAACAGTGGGGCACTGACAGCACACAGAGGGTTAAGGACACATGGGAAGGTGTCCCTGAGTGCCAGGCTGGGATCTGACAGGAGCTGGAACTGTGCAGACTGTAAACACACAGCCTGGTGTCCCACGTATGGTGTGCTGCAAGCCAGAGGAAAAAGGAAAATGTCTGGTGAGTTAGGTGTATGGCTGTGAGAAACCACTAAAAAGAGACATGGCAGGCTTTTATCTGCCATTTCCTAAGAGTTACAGGGATATCTGAGACAGGAAAGACAGCTGAAGTCATCAGAAGCAACCTCAACCCCTCTGATCTGACACACACCTTTAGAAGATTACCTGTTATTAAAAAAATGAAGAAACAAGTACATCCCCTCACACCTCCAGCAACCACAAACAGCTCCCCTGCTTTCCTTTCCTCCTTCTCAGTCCAGGCTTGTGGTGCTGCCCAGGCAGCTCTGAGAATATCAAAGATGTTGTGCTGTGACCACCCAGCCCCTGCAAACCACACACTGCAATCAGGGGCTGTGTCCCTGCTGCTCAGGATGATGGATAAAACCATGTCAAAGTAAGAATATTACACATAAACAGACCTGTACTGAAAGATCCATGGTGATCACCAATGGGTTAATGAACTCTTTATCTTCCCTCTATGCACCTACAGCCCCCCTGCCTGGCTCTGCCTAACACATGCCACTCACTGCAGTCAGGTGTTATGATCACACATTCACCATCACCTCTTAACTCTTAAAATGAGTTTTCCCAGTGCAATTTCAAAGGTGACATGAATAATCTCACAGGGAGATCAGGCATCCTGTCCCATCACAGCTGCACCCATCCTCTCATCCACCAGGGCAGTAACCAAATCCTCTCTGCTCAGGGAGTTGCAGACCCTTCCTTTTCTTTTAAGAAGAGCCCAGAGGCCCCGGGGCATTAACAATTAAAGCTTTGTAGACAGATCCGGGCCAGGCAAAGGGACCAGCCGCTAGGGAAGGGCAGGAGAGCCATCTCCAGGCCACTGCCACCAGCGCAACCTGGCACGGAGGGACAGAGCCCAGAGCACAGCTCCCAGCCCCAAAACCAGAGCAGAGGCATGCCTGGAGACAAATCCATTTAGACCTAGTGCTTTTTGTGCTTTCATAGCTTTCAGCAATGTGTGAGGAATGAGTTAAGTGGATTAGAAGAGACAAACAGGTTCTGTAGGGCTGCGTTTCTGCTGCCAGCACCCACGGGCATCACCTGAGACTGGCACCTTGTCACAGAGCAGGCAGCCCCTCGCTGCCCCACGGCTGGCAGTGAGCCTGGCACAGCCCTACAGCCTCACCTCGAACCTTCCACGCCTCCCCCTGCAGCTCCAGGTGTTTGTCATCCCCTGGGAAGCACCCCTGGGTCAGGGACACGGCTCTGGGAGAAAAGCCCGAGCTCTCCCTGGGCAGAGGACGCCCCTGGGGACGTGCCAGGCCAGCAGCTGTGGGAAAGCAGAGCTCAAAGAAGGGGCCAGGCCCTTTCCCACCTGCCCTGGAGTGCCCTCAGCCCATCCAGCATCCATCCACTCAGCTCAGGAGTCAGCTCTTCCCACCCACGGCCAAGGATTAATTAAAAGCACGTTTAGGGCCAGAGCAGTGACTGGGACATGGCCCCCAGCATGGCACGGATCTGTTTCCATCCAAACCATCTCTCAGTTAGTCACCAGGGCCCAGCCACCCTGCTGGCTGAGACTGAGCCCTGCTCCCTGTTCCTCTGCTCCAGCAGAGCAGCATTTCCAGAGCCCACAGCCCTGCTCCCTGCTCCTCTGCTCCACAGAGCAGCATTTCCAGAGCCCACAGCCCTGCTCCCTGCTCCCCTGCTCCAGCAGAGCAGCATTTCCAGAGCCCACAGCCCTGCTCCCTGCTCCTCTGCTCCAGCAGAGCAGCATTTCCAGAGCCCACAGCCCTGTGGGACCCCCAGAGCACAGCAGCAGGACCAGGGGGAGCTGAGCAGCTCTCCCTGTGCATGGATCTGGGAGTCAGCAGCACAGCCTGCTGATTTCAGAATCACAGAACCACTTAGGTCGGAAAAGGCACCTAAAATCATCGATTCCAACCATTATTTGTCATTTCTGTGCCCAGAATCTCTTCAAGAACAGTTTTTCCACACGTGGTCCATCATTCCCCCCACTGCCCCAGCTGAGCAGCTTTCCCTGCCTGTGCTGACCCCCTCAAGCAGGGGCCTGTGGAGCAGATCAGAGACCAGATTTTCAGGCCATCTATTTCCCAACCCCATATTTCATGCCAAAATCATGTATCATAAACACCACCAGGATGGTCTGCACGTTTCCAAGGTCCCACACAGGGCAGAGCAGTCGTGTTCATCATCCTGGCAGCCTCCTCAGCTGAAGGCACACACCACATTTATGTACCCCTGGCCCAGGGCACCAGGCACAGCCACGAGCCCTCCCTGCACCCCTGCCCACGGCCCAGCCACCTCTGAGCCACCCATGGAAAAGCCAGGTGAGTGAAACACAGATGTTATTGGACATGGGTTTGCAAATATTGCTGCAGGGCATTAGCAAGAGCTCCTGCACCTTTGCACAAAGATGCTCTGGGATCTCCCTGCCTGCAGGGTCCCTGTTTGCTGCACACCCCAGGAGCAGGGACAGCCAGCACAGACACCAGGGCTCTGTGCACAGCCTGAGGGCTGAGAGATCCCCACCTTTGGTGCTCCTTCAGAACAAAAAGGCCCGGATCACATCATTAGGGAATTCCCTTTCTCCTTCTGCAGGGCTGAAGCACCTCAGTGAGGAGGAAGAGGGCCCAGCACTGCAGCATGGATGGGATCAAACCCCCCTGTCACCCCCTTCTGTCCTGCATGTCCCTGCCCGGTGGCACAGGCTCTCCATCCCAAATCCCCGGGCTGCTGAGACACCCACCAGGCTCTGAGTTACAAGCAGCTCTCAGGAATGCTTTGAAGTGGCTCAGAGCAGAGGAGAAGGCACAAGCAAGAGAGACGGACAGAGGGATGGGGAGGTGCCACCCGCACTCTGAAGAGGGAATGCAGGATGCTCCTCCTGCAGGTAAATCCTCACCCGGGGGCATCGGGTGCTCTCGGCACATCCCTGCACGGGGCACGGTGGGTCTGGAGCAGGCCAACCCTGGGAGCAGCCATTCCCGGCCACAGCTCCGCTCCACCCTGGCTTGAGCGCTTCCTCTGCTCCCTGTGGTTTCCCTCCCAGCGCCCGTGCCCTGCAGCCGCCTGGGAACGCCCAGGACGAGAGGCCCGGAGCCGCAGGAGGCTGAGCTTGGGAGGAGGGAGACCCACAGCATCCGCCAGTTTGGGCACAGACACCCCCTCCCTCAATTTCCCTGCCTTATCCTGCTCACCCTGCTCATGCACACAGAGGGGACAGCACACAGGGGACAGCACACAGCCTGTCCCCTGTCCATGCACACACAGAGGGGACAGCACACAGCCTGTCCCCTGTCCATGCACACACAGAGGGGACACACAGCCTGTCCCCTGCCCATGCACACAGAGGGGACAGCACACAGCCTGTCCCCTGTCCCTGCAGCCAGGAACAGCTACAGCCACCCCCCAGCAGCTCCACGGACCTGGGAGCAGTTCTTGGAACCACTCAGACATGCACCGCTGGGCGGGAATTGCGGGAGAACTGGGGAATTAAATGGAATTATTCCCTGCTCTGCCTGCCCCCCTCCAGCCTCTCCCCCCAAGCACCACCGAGGTGAAGCCCAGCATAAAGCAGGGACCAGCCCTGGAACACGCAAGGCAGCTCCTGCCCAGCCAGGCGGGATGGGAGGGCAAAAAAAACCCCGGGAAGATATATTGGGCAAGCAGGAAAAGCTCCGCCACAACACACACAGACACACACACAGAGCCAGGAGCCAACCTTCAGAGCAGAACCGCGTCTCCATGCCAAGAGCTGGGCGATTTTCCTCCCTCTGTGTCCCCGGCTGGCAGCTCTGAGCTAACAGGCTCAGCATTCATCCCCCCGCGCCGAGCGGCACATGGGAGCCGAGGGGGGAGAGAGGGGCTCAAATGAAATCCAGACCTAGAGAGCAGTTTCTTCTTTCCCCCCTTTGCTTCCCCTCCTTCGCCCCCCTCCCGGCTTCTGCTGGAATCACCGTCTGTCTCCAAGGCTCAGGAGGATGGAAAAAAAAATTTAAAAAAAAAAAAAAAAAAAAAATGCAAAAGGGAAAAATTGCAAAAAAAGAAAAAAAAAAAAAAAAAAAAAAAAAAAAAAAAAAAAGAAGGAAATAAATAAAGGAATCGGCTGAAATCCACCCGGAGTGGGGCTGTTTCTCTTCTCAAACTACAGAAGCTGCTGGAATGGTAGGAGGGCAGGGGCAGAATATAACATGTTAAAAGATCAATAGCCTACCTGAAATCCGGTCCCTCTCCATTACTACGGGATATATTTAGCATCCGCGTGTCACGGCCGTCCCTTTTTTCGGTGGCGTCCCCTTCTTTCCCCCACTCTCCCTCCCTCCTTGCCTTGCCTCCTCCTCCTCTTCTTCCAAAAAAAGCTCTTTGTCTGGTCTAATTTCTTCAATCTGTTGCAATCATGAATGCATCCAAATTACCACATTTCCATGTGCTGATCATATGTTTGTGCTCCAAACTGAAGTAGCTTTGTCTCTTTGAAACGAAAAAGGAGAGTAAGAGAGAAAGAGAAAGGAGGAAGAAGAAAGGAAAAGGGGGTACATGACCCGAAAAAATCCTGTGACTCCCTGAAATACTCCAGCAGGCGCAGGAAAAACTGGAAATCCCGAGTCCTCTGTAAAACAGTCTTAAAGCTACAGCATGCGAGTGTCCGGGGGAACGCTCCAGCCTCCACAGCTCCCTCTTAATATCCACCAGGAGATGCTTAAGGAACTTGGCTCCTCACAATAACAGAGCGAACAACTCATCCAGCTTCTCAAATCTCTCCCCACTTCCCCGCTCTTATTTTCCTGCTATTTCCTCTATCCCCTCCTCCTTCCTTGGCTCCAGCATTTTAAAAGAGCGCAGATCCCGCACGCTCCCCCCGCCTTTTGCCAGGTCTGAAGTTTCGATTCATGCATAAACTATTCGGCTGATGAAGGCTGACTTCATTCCAGGCTCAGCATCACGGGCTGCTGCTGCTGCTGCTGCTGCTCCCAGCCCGGCACACGCTCCCGGTCCTGTGCAGCCCCCCGGGGGCATCCCCCCGGTCCTGGCACCGCTTTTCCCTCCTCCCCACGGCAAGGCAGCCGGCAGCAGGATCTCCGAGAAGCGACAGTGACAATCTGTGCCCCGGGCAGCAGCTCTGGGTCTTGTCCTCGGGTGTTGAGGTGGGATTTGAGAGGTTTTCTCTCTCCGTGCTGCCCGGCAGGAGCAGAGGGAGCAGAGCAGCCCCGCAGAGCCCGGAGGGATGGATGGCTGCAGGGATGGGAGGCTGCAGGGATGGGAGGCTGCAGGGATGGGATGGGACGGGATGGGATGGGCTGCTCCTCACGGAAACTTCCACTTGGCCGCCGGCCCGGGCAGGCAGCGGGGACACGGCGTTAGCACCTCCAGCGGGGGCTGCCCACTGCCCAAACACCCTGCACCACCCTCCCGAGCCATCCCGCACTGATTCCTGTCCATAATCACCCAGCCTGATGCACAGCACAGCCTCCATCCCCGGAGCTGGCAAAGAAATGCTCAACCCCCCCTGCCAAGGTGATGCTGGGAGGGAAGGCACAGCTCCACAGGCCAGGTGTGGAACAGGAACCTGGACCAAGCCCTGCACCAGGCTCAGCTGGAGCCTTCTCTCACTCACCTCTGCCAGGCTCTCCCAGCCCCTGGCCAGGCCAGAAGCTGCTGTTTGTGCATGAACACAGAGAAAAGCAGGGGCTGTGGCCATGGCACAGGGCCCAGTGGGCAGCCAGGAGGGGGATCAGGATTATTGCCACTGTCACACAGGACCCCTGTGTGATCAGCATGGCCCAAGTGACAGCTCTTGCCCCGAAAAAAGCTCGTAAGTTCACAGGGAAAAACCCAGAAGTGACGGCTGTGACACAGCCTGGCACTGCTCTCATGCCACAGGCAAGAGGAAAGGTCATTGCCCAGCTGGATGAACAAACCAACAAGGAAAGACTCCAGGCACTGCTAAAACCTTTGGACAGCCTGGACTTACACTCTATCACCTTTCCACATGGAGAATTTGTCCTGCTCAGCATCCCATGCAGCACCAGCAGCCCCAGAGCAGAGGAAGGAGCACAGGCAGCAGCCAGCTGTGGGGTCAGAGCTGCATCCCTGCACACCCCGGCAGGGAGGCAGCCCCAGGACAACCCAGCCCTTCGGGAAGCTTCCCTCTAATTCCTCTCTCTCCCCCATCACATTATTCCCCAGGCAGAGGAGTTGAGATTCCTCCCCAAATCCTCTTCATTCAGTTTGCTAGCAGAGCCCTGCATTGCCGGAGCCCAAGGCGCTGGAGGGGACAATAAGGAATGTTTTCCCATTGCCAGGCTCAAAACACGCTTCCTGCCCGAGTCCTCAAAGGTGCTGAACACAAAGCAAGGACACGGGGGAGGTGCACAGCCCCGAGGAGCACAAACCCCACTGCACTGCCTCCAGCAAGCAGCCTCATGGCCAAGCTCCCCGGGCTGGAGAGGAAGGGAAAAACCCCGGGGAAGTATGGAGAGAGGAAGGAGGTGAATGGAAAGGAAGAAGGGATGGGGGCAGAGTGCATTTTAGCTGATTTTAACCCATCAAGACCCAGGTGGCTGGGAAGGATGCAGGCACCATTCCTTGCGGGGCAGATCACCAGGAGGCACTCAGGGAAGTGAACCCAAACTGTGGTTAATGCAATTGGACTTGAAATGCACAAAACCTCCAGGTAGCTGCCCTCATTCAGACCTGGAGCACTCACTCAAGTTTTAATGGATTCACTTTAAAGGTGCAGTCGTGTGTCTCTGAAGCAGGGCTCACAGAGCACTAAAAGGCAAATAATGGGGTGCCTGTGATTGAGAGAGGGGCATCCCGTGCTGGTGATGTCAGCATCAGGGTTTGTTCCCTTCAGAGGTGTGTTTCAAGTGCTTCCTCATGTTCCAGGGCTGGGAATTCCCCATTTTCCTTCATTTTTGAGATGTCTGTTCAAATGGGTGTTCAGTGGCCTGTGCACTGTGTATACAGAGAAAGAAAATATATATATTCCATATATTCCATTTTCTAGTAGTACTGCTAGAGGGTGGGGGGAAGCCAAGTACACTCAGATTTTAGGAAGAGGAGAGAGAACTCTCTCCAGGGCTATACCCCCCAGGGCTAACTTTTGGGAAAGCCACAAGGGGAGGGAGAAGGCAGGAGCAGCTTTAAGGAAACCACTGCTATCTGCTGTAAAAACAACCCCAAGCTCCAGTTGCACACAGTGACCAGGCAGGAGCTCACGGGGCTGGCACAGGGTGCACACGTTTTCCCTCACAGGTTTGGACACTGCCAGCAGGAAGCACTGCCAGGTGCACAGAAAGCAAGGAAGGAAATCCCTGAGAGGAAAAATGGACCAAGCCCTGCACCAGGCTCAGCTGGAGCCTTCTCTCACTCACCTCTGCCAGGCTCTCCCAGCCCCTGGCCAAGCCAGAAGCTGCTGTTTGTGCATGAACACAGAGAAAAGCAGGGGCTGTGGCCATGGCACAGGGCCCAGTGGGCAGCCAGGAGGGGGATCAGGATTATTGCCACTGTCACCAGCCACAGCAGTGGCACAGGCACCTGCAGCTACTCAGGTAGATCTTATTTGCTGTTCCTTGTCTGCCTCTCCAGCTCCATGCTGGGATTATGTTCCTGGGGTATTTCATCTGACAGGAGAGCTGTTTTCTCTCCTGCCTGGTTCAGTGCAGTCCCTGAGTCACAGCTGACCTCTTCCACCAGGGTTTTAGCACATCAGCCAGGCATCACCTCACAGCCCCAGCCCTGAGCTGCAGAGGATGAATGCTGCAAGTCCCTTCAGGGATCAGAGGTTCAGGCTGTGCTGGGAAAGGTGCAGGAAGCAGCCAGAGCAGCCAAAGACCTCCAGGGCCTGGAGGGGCAGGAAAAATAGGGAATCAGTTGGTTCTTTTACAGGTTATCTCAGCTATCTGCAGCACTGGATATGTGGGAGGAGAGCACAGAGGAAGGACAGTGCAGCAGAGCACAGCATTCCTAAATCAGATTATGTTTAGTGAAGCATTTTCACATGAGGAAATGCAGGTCCAGTCAAGTGGTCCAACTCAATCAAGTGTTACTCCATTATATTCCCTCTATGGCTTTTACCCCCAGGCTGGACCCAGCCAGCAATGGGAATATCTGAGCCTCCATGGACTCTCTGCTCCAAAAACCTTTCTTTTACATTTTTATGAGCCTTGATGATGGGGAAGAAAGAAAACGTTGACTAAAACTTTTTCATTTGGAAAAAAAAAAAAAATAAAACCAAACCAAGGAGATCCTCCTTTTTCCAAGGGAGGCATTCACACTCCCAGTGCTCCTTGCCAGGTGTTTCTTTGCCTCCTCACTCCATCCCCCTCTCACAGACAAGGAGCTGCCCTGCCCAGGGCTGCAGCTCTCAGCTGCTCCACGTGTGCTGCCAAGCACCATTTTGCCACTCCCTGGCTATTTCTTACGAAAACCTCAATTTATTCAACACAAATCACTCAGATCCTCCTGAGTTATTACCTTTCCTAAGCCAGGGACCCCGCCCAGGACACAAAGCTCATCACCAGGCAGAGCTGGGGTGGCAGTGGCAGCCAGGGATGGCTGTGACAGCAGCAGCCCCTCCTGCCCCTGTCCCACACAGCCCCCTGGGTTTCTCATGGGGGACTTATCTTTAAGGACAGTCCCTGACAGAGCTCTCCATGCTGGCCCTCAACCTCTCTGCCTGAAAGCCTCAAGCTGCTGGAAATTCCTTGCAGCTCCCCAGGCTCTCTGCTCACTCTTCAATGCTCCTGTGCTGAAGAATTAACAGCAGCTGGCAGGGCAGGACTGGACACTCCTCACCCTCCTGGGAGAGCAGAAGGAGTTTCAGATAAATATTAACTCTTCCACAATCCTCTGCTGATGTTTTCCTTCCTGGATTCCTCCCTCCCATTAGTCTTGCCCTCATTGACCCTCCTGGAGAGCCCCAAACAGGGGAATCTCTCCACACCTGAAGCTCTGTGGTCATTCCCTGCTGGGGAAGGCAGAGCTCCATGGGCTCAATTTGCTTCTCTGTTCAGCTTTGGTGAGACCCCAGCTGGGTCACTGCACCCAGCTCTGGGGTCCTCAGCATCAGAAAAACATGGACTTGCTGGAGAGAGTCCTGAGGAAACCATGAAGAGACCACGAGGGCTGGAGCCAGGCTGGGAGAGTTGGGAGTGCTCACCTGGAGAGGAGAAGGCTCCAGGGAAACCTCAGAGCCCCTTCCAGGGCCTGAAGGGGCTCCAGGAGAGCTGGAGAGGGACTGGGGACAGGAGCAGGGCAGGACACCCCAGCCCTCCTCACCCCTTCCATGCATTTCCCCCATTCCTCAGCAAACAGGGAGCCTCCTGTGCCAGCTGCTGCACTGACACACTTCCACAGCTCTCCCACCCCTCCTGTGCCACTGCCACCTCAGCTGGGGACCCTTCAGACTGGCTGGTGACCAAGCTGCACCCTCTGCTGCTTTGCCCTGGTGGGGAGAAAGGCCATGTGTGACGAAGGGACACGTGTCCAGTGAGGATTTGTCCCCAGGGAGCCCAGGGGGACACTCTGGCAGGAGAGCTGCACAGCTGGGGTGACCCATGTGGGGCCTCAGACAAAAGGGGAATAGAGGCTGCCCAAAGGAACTCGTGTGACCTCATCTAAGGACACATCCAGAGCCATGAGGCTGCAACCACGGGCTCCAGTTAACCCCTCAGCTGCTCCAGTGCAGTGAAAGGCACCTCTGTGCTCCAAGCACAGAACCACAGCAGGATTAGGGCTGGGAAAGGACTCCAGGAGTTCACTGAGTCCAACATTAGCCCAGCACTGCAGTGCTCACCACCAAACCACGTCCTCCAGTGCCACACCCACACAGCCTCTGAACATTTCCAGGGATGGTAATTCCACCCTTCCTTAGGCAGCCTGTTCCAATGCCAGACCACCTTCCCAGTGAAGAAATTTTTCCTGATATCCAACCTAAACCACTCCTGGTCCCTTGAGGACATTTCACCACACTCCAAAGGGATGCTGACAAGGCAGAGCACGTTGGGCACAGCTTCCAGCTGGACCTGGAGTGCTGCACTCCCAGCCTGGACCCCAGCAAGCCAGCAGGAAGCTGCAGACAGATGCAGGAGAAGCTGAAGGGCTGGACCAAGGTGTACAGGAGGTTTCCCAGCCTCACTTTGCTCAGAGGCCACACTGCCACGTGCAGGGCTGTGCTGTGTCTGAGCTGCAGATGTGTGACAGTTGTGACAGCACTCCCCTGAGGACAAACCCCTCACACACCTAATGGTTTTTATAGCACTCGGAATTTGCTTATGTAACAGCCATCATGCACGCTCCAGTGGGGAGCCCCCGGCTCCTGACATTCCTTTTGTTTATCTCCACTGTTCTGCTTAACCCACAGCCTCACACAAACCAGTTTCTAGGCTTGTCCTCTCACAGACTCCAGGCACAAAGAGAGGAGATGGTCCTCAGGGCAAGGCACTAAGTCAAGGCATGGAAACAGCAAGTTCTGTTGTCATATCTACCGTGGCTTTTGAGCGATCCAAATTGGTGAGCCCTGCTGAAATCCTGCTGTCCCTGTGAAAGAGATGATGCCAGTTTAAACTATGCCCACAGCTATGTGTGTTCAGCTCTTCCACCCACCTGGCCTCACATCTTTCCATCTCAGTGCCCATGGGGAAGGATCCCTGGACTCACAGGCAGTGCTCAAGGCACAGCTTTCAGTTCTCTGCTGTTCTTTTCCCAAGCTATGAAATAGGAACATTCATAACTATTAAAGGGAAAATGCAAGGCTTGATCAGGGAAGAACTAAATAAGACTAGAAATACCTTGTTGAAATTTTCAAATTAAGACTATAACATTTTTATTTTTGTTAATCCCAGGCACCAGAGACCTCAGGGTGCCCTGAGCAGTGTGGCAGTGACATCAGGGTAAGTGGGGTGCTAGAGCTTGTGCCCTGAGCAGAAACTCACAGGCTCAAACGACAACCTGCAGCTTTGAACCACCTCACATCTCCATCTCCCTCCTCCTGCATCCCCAGCCCACACTGGTCCACCCACTGTGACTTCTGGCCCAGCTGCCCCCGTCAACATGATGGGTGAACAAGGGGCTTGAGCAGGTGCAAACCACACCTGGATGGGAGCCCCTCCACCCAGGAGAAGTATTTAATACAAGACAAGTTGTCCTAGCAAAGGTCCCAGTGAGTGCCCCTTTCTAACACAACCCAGAGGGCTGGCCTTGACTTCCTGCCTCTCCAAATTATGCCCTGCACTTCCAAAAAGCACCGAGACAAGTTGTGGCTGATCCTCAGCCAGCTGCTGACGAGGCACAAGCTGTGCTCTGGATTTTTTGGATGGAAAAGCCCTGCCTGCCCTGGCCCTGGCAGGCTGCCCCTGCTCCAGGCAGCCTCACAGCCACACACAAAGGTTCCAACAGGAAAGCTGAGGCACCTGCTCCCCTCCCATCCCTTTGGGACCTCTGGTGAACAAAGCACCTGAGCCACAAATAGCGCTGGGCCGGAGCAGAGCTGCCCAAACACAGCTGGAAGGCATCGTCCTCCCTGGCTTCACCTACACAGGGAAAATATGCTGTTTTAGCTAAATCAGTAATCTCCATCTCTTCATGGACCCTCTCCTTGTGTTACCCTTGCCAGGGAAGTTCCTTCCTCTTTAGCAAAAACTGAGTTGCAGGCTGGAAACAAATCAAAGTGCAGAGCACAGCTGGCTGCCCGAGAGGAACACGATCTCGGTTCCTTCCACTCCAACTGCTCTGGGCTGTTTTCTGGCTGAGCTGTGAACACAGCACTGCTCCACATGGCAAATGTCAGCAAATATTTCTCTCCTTCAAATTCATCAGGTACAGTTGTAGGAAAATGAAGTGGGAGTAACTTCCCTGGTACAGCATTCCTAAATTGTGCAGCAGGCACGCTGGAGGGATGGGATCATCCAGAGGGAGCTGGGCAGGCTGGATGGGCACATGTGTGCCTCAGGAAGTTCAACAGGGCCAAGGGCAGTGTCCTGCACTTGGGTCAGGGCAATCCCAAGCACAGGCTGGGCAGAGAAGGGGTCAGGACTATTCCTGGGGAGGTCTTGGGGGTGTTGGCTGATGAGAAGGTCCATAGAACCCAGCAAGGTTCACTGCTGACCCAGAGAGCCAAACCTGTCCTGGGCTGCAGGGCAAGAACTGTGGGCAGGTCAAGGGAGGGGATTCTGCCCCTCTATTCCAGTCCTGGAATTGTGAGCAGCAGGACAAGGGAGGGGATTCTGACCCTCTATTCCACTGTCCTGGAATTGTGAGCAGCAGGACAAGGGAGGGGATTCTGCCCCTCTATTCCAGTCCTGGAATTGTGAGCAGCAGGACAAGGGAGGGGATTCTGCCCCTCTATTCCACTCTCCTGAGACCCCTCCCTGCAGAGTTGCCTCCAGCTCCGTGGCCATCAGCACAGGAAGGGTGTGAAGTGCAGGAAAGAGTCCAGAGGAAACCACGGGGATGCTCCAAGGGCTGGAGCCCCTCTGCTCTGGAGCCAGGCTGAGGTGACCTGAAGAAGGCTCCAGGGAGAGCTCAGAGCCCTTTCCAGTGCCTGAAAGGGCTCCAGGAGAGCTGGAGAGGCACTTGTGAATCCCACCCCAGGGGCTTATCTGGGACTACCCAGCAGGTTTGAACAAAACCATCCCCACAGCCCCAAATCCCTGGAATTGCTGCTCACACCATCACTTCCAGAGGAACTAGGAAAATTTGAGTTGCAGAATGAGGTTTCCAGGAGAGGTCAACATCAGTTCTGCAGGTTCCTACCCTCATTGCAACACGTGGATGCCTGTGGAGCCCTCTGGGTCCCAGGAGTTGGTGGCCATGGAAATGCACATCACCCTTTTATTTGTTTAGGGTGGCAAAGAGCCCAAAGCAACCGAGCCCCTTCTGCAACGCTTCACTTGCAACCACTGCTCAGTCATCCCAACCCCAATTTATCTTCTACAGGAATAAAAGCTTCTGGGTGCAAGGCCAGATGTGCAGAGGGGAAAATTTGGACCTGAAGCAAGGGGAAATTGAGCTGCAGTTATATGGAGTCATAAATATTTACTGCAATGTAAACTGAGGGACTGAACCGCTCGTTTGATTTTTTTTTTTTTTAAACTCGAAAAGAAAAAAAAATTAAAATTTACAAGGTCTCTCACCAGAAAAGTGGAAAAGTATATAATTAGAGTCTGAGGAAAAACAAGCTTGAACAAATGTGCTGTGTCTGTCAGAGTGGATTCCCTACACCCCAGCTCCCTTTGGAGCTGCACCAATTCCCCCTTCTGTCCTCGGATGTCTGTAGATGAGAGCAGGCGGTGCCAGGGCTGAGGCAGCAGCTTTGTTTGTGCAAATGCACAAGATAAACACACACACTTCAGTCCAGAACTGCCAGATCTGCACTGGTGGCCGAGTTTTGAAGCATCAGCTCTAAAATGAAGCTCAGCCCTCCTGGCCCTCTTGCTGTCGTGAAGCTTTAACACTCACACAGCACCAAGACTCCCCAATAATTGTCACTCAGTGAATTTTTGCTGTCATTTGACATCAGTTTGGGCCTACTCTGGCCATAATTCCTCCCTCCCACTGATGGGTTTGGGGTGCATGGCCTACTCTGGCCATAATTCCATCTCTCCACTGATGGGTTTGGGGTGCATGGCCTACTCTGATCATAATTCCTCCCCTCCACTGATGGGTTTGGGGTGCATGGCCTACTCTGGCCATAATTCCATCCCTCCACTGATGGGTTTGGGGTGCATGGCCTACTCTGGCCATAATTCCACCCTCCACTGATGGGTTTGGGGTGCATGGCCTACCCTGGCCATAATTCCTCCCTCCCACTGATGGGTTTGGGGTGCATGGCCTACTCTGGCCATAATTCCATCCCTCCACTGATGGGTTTGGGGTGCATGGCCTACCCTGGCCATAATTCCTCCCTCCCACTGATGGGTTTGGGGTGCATGGCCTACCCTGGCCATAATTCCACCCTCCCACTGATGGGTTTGGGGTGCATGGCCTACTCTGGCCATAATTCCACCTTCCCACTGATGGGTTTGGGGTGCATGGCCTACCCTGGCCATAATTCCACCCTCCCACTGATGCTGGTGAGGCTGCAAGGCTGTGGGGCTGCAGATGCCAGCAGCAGGGCAGTGTCACAGCCTGCCAGCCCCTGTCACCTCAGCTGTGCCACATTTATCTGAGCAGTGCTGAGGGCCAGCAGGCAGTGTCCCAGCTCCCAGGGACACGTCCCACCAGACATCCCTGACTAATCCCCATCCCACACGTGCTGCTGGCTGCCTCCAGCACAGCACTGAAGTCACTGCTCCAGGAAGGCACCCCCAGGGTGGCTTTCTGCTGCCACCCACGCCGAGGGAAAAGCTGGAAGGAGCTGTTTTGATAAGTCCATCTGGGAGCTGAGGCAGGATGTGAGGGCTGAGGAGATGGGTTGAAACAGTAAATCCAGCCTGGAGGGAGCAACTGAGTGACAGAGAGAACAAGGGGACAGGAGAGGACAAAACCTGAACTAAGTGTGGCCAGAGCAGGATAAAACCTGAATTAAATGTGGTCAGAGCAGGATAAAACCTGAACTAAGTGTGGTCAGAGCAGGATAAAACCTGAATTAAATGTGGTCAGAGCAGGATAAAACCTGAACTAAGTGTGGTCAGGAGAGGACAAAACCTGAACTAAGTGTGATGAGGAGGTGAGTGGGGTTTGGAGGGGTCAAGCAGCAGAAAAAATGAGGCAGCAATGGTGAGGGGAGGTGATCCAAGCTGGAATTAGATGATCTTTAAGGTCCCTTCCAACCCAAAGCATTCTAGGATTCTGTGATACCAGGGAAGGGAACACGAGGGAAGATTTCAGTGGTAACAAAGCACCTGCTAATGAAATACAATGTCTGAGGTGTCCAAAGCACCTCAGTATGGAGACACACAGCTTCCCACAGGGGCTTGAACCAAGCAGCAGCACAGGCTCCTCAGAAGGGCTAATACAGCCAGAAAAAATGGGCTACCAGGAGGAAAAGCCCAGATCTGGGCTGCCTCAGCTTCCCTTGGAGTATTTTAGATGAGAACAGTGACATTTTTCACTTGCAGACAAGCACCAGGGACAGTCCCTGGGCTGCCCCAGCATGTGCCACACACAAACAAACAAAGCACATGGCCTCAGCTACTCACAAGCTCTGGGAATTCTGCTACTGCTTTCCTGAGGCTGGGAAACACCTCTTGCAAGAAAAACAAACCTCCCACCTGCTTCCTTCTGAATCAGAAGCAGCTTCCAAAACATTAAGCTGCAATTAGGGCTGTAATTTTAGCTACGAGCACTTATAATCCATAAATCTGCACATCCAATAAAAAGTAATAGCTAAAGAGAGTCCAAAAGAGCTACTAAGGACTAAAGTGGATTTTAACCACAGGCCACTCCTGCTTTCTCTTTCCCTGTGTTGAATTGGGTTGGAGCTTGCTAATTATTGTCTCTGGACCCATTATACAGCGAGGAATATTTTATATTCTCTCTCTTTTCATAGCTTGTTGGAGCTTTTAAAATATATATATATATACCTCACTCTGTTTTTTACATGTGCTGCTTTCTTTCTCCAGCACAGAGAGCTCTGCATTTATCAGCAGCAAGCTTTGCCTTTCAAACCATGGCAGAACATGGTGATTTCTGAGTGTCTCCTCCTGCATTCCCTCTATTTTTTTCCATTTATTTCTTTTTTTTTTAATTGGATGAGGAGGTTCCAAAGAGAGGAATTCACACACTTACTGGGACTTGTCTGCTCGCTGAGCCTCCGAAGTCTCCCGCTGGAGGTCCGGGTGATTCCTAGGGCAAGAAGAAGGTTGGAATAAGGAGTCCATGTGAACCTGGGGTGTGGAGTCACCTCCCTGCTGTCACTCCTGGCAAGGCACAGTTCTGTCAGGAATCTGCTTGGTACAACCAGCTCTCAGATCCAGGGAGAGCTGCATGTTATTTTAACCAAAAAAACACCTGAGGAGGGAACTCCACCTTTCCCTGAAGGTGTCAAACATTATTATTCAAACACACCGAACACACAAAATGTGTTTAGGGTTTCCAGAAACACCAGAGGGAACTTTAGAAATCATGATGTTGGACATTGACATTCACCTCTTGCTCCAGGGTATTTTATTTTATCCTAGAGAGAAGTGCAGCACTTCCTGAGACAGATTTCCTAGCTGGGAGAGGAGAGCACAGGAATTTAAGGACTTGCATGGATTCTGCACTTACAGGGACTCCTCCCTGGATGGACTGACCCCCACGCTGGGAACACATCATGTGTGGGGTCAGAGCAGTGGAACAGGGGGTGCACCTCCCCTCCAACACCCATTTCAGAGCCCTCAGGAATTCCCAGGTGCCTGCCAGGCTCCAGGCAAGCCAGTGGCACCTGCTGACTACACCAACATTTCTAATCCATCACCAACTTCTTTAATTCCTCTGCCATCCCAGCTGCCTATTTGCAAAATTTGCACTCCCCACTCAGCAAGAACCTGAATTCTCTTTAAGATCCCCAGAAATCCCATTTAGTTAAAACACAGCCATATGAAACTGTACATGGATTTGTGCCTCAGCTTCTGGCTTTTTACCCCAACAAAAGTGGCCACAACAAATGCAGTGAACAACCTCAGGTGGGATGCTACGTCCTGGAATCCCCCCAAATGTTGTGGTATGGACATTCCCAGAAGGTCTGGCAGCTCCTCAGTCTCTGGGGGGTCCTGTTGGAGGAGCAGGATGGTGTCCAGGATGGACACCAGCTCCAGGACAGTGCCCAGGATGGACACCAGCTCCAGGACAATGTCCATCATCTCAGGCACCAGAAGCTGCAGCTGTGCTTTGTAACAGAGTCACAACCTTACAAACCTTGTCAGCTAAAAAAGTGCATCACACAAGGAAAATAAAATACATTAAAAAAAAGAGAAATATATATCAATATATATAAAAAAGGCAGGGAAACTTTCATACCAGTAAGGCCTGGGATAGAGGGAGGGAAGGGAAAAGAGCTGCCTGGCAGCTGGACATGGAAAAAGTGTTTCATGCTCAGAACCCTGTGCTTGTGTATATATATATATATATATATATATATATATGCACATGTGTGTTTGCTCTCTCCCTTTCCTTTTCCAACATAAAAAGCCTCTGTGCCTACAACGTGATGTGGTTGAGCCACAGGGCTGGTCCTGGGAAAGGGCAACCCATGGGCAGCACCACCCAAAGCCATCCCCCACCTCAGCTCTTCCCCCAGAGAGCCCAAAAATAGAGCCAGGACTGTCCACCCACAGCCAGGAGCAGCCAGCCTGTCTGCTCCAGAGCTTTACCTGCATTGCAACAGGGCAGGCTGGTGCAGCACCCATCACCCAGCCTCACTTCCCATCACTGACAGCAGGACTGAAGCTTCTGGGAATGTGTGCCTTATAGCCAGCATTTTGAATTTTAAACATGTTTTTGCTATTAAACCCAGCCCTTGAATCTTTTTTTCTTAATTCTTTTCTCCTCTCTAAATGCCTTCTTTGGACTCTAGCAAGAATGAAGAGCCATATTTCCTCTGCTGAACAGATTTTTTAAGCAGCTTTTCTTGAGCCAGGCTGCAGGAGCAGTCACATCCCAGCCCTGCTCCACACAGACAGAATTCCCCGTGTGCAGGCAAGGTGCAGGGTCGAAACCCAGCTTTTAGAATTGCACAAAAACTCAGAGAAAGCCACCCCTGCTGGGTGGCAGGCTGAGGAATGCAGATCTGCAGGCATGCTGAGCTGGTTAGAGCAGCCTCTCCTGTTCAAAGCTCCCTTCAGTCTGCAGGACAGAAGCTGAACGAGGAGCTCACAAGCTTGGACAGGATCACATAAAGGAAATCAGTTTTATTCCCTTCAGCAACTTCTGCAGTGGAAAAACACACACAGGGCTTGGAGCATCCAGCAGAGCCATGGGAGCATCCCTGCCCTGGCTGAGCCTGTGGCTTTTGTGCAAAACTTTTCTGAGGATTTGTTTGTGTGCCCTGGCTCCCAGGTTTCCTCTGGGGAGCTGGAATTACCATTCACACCCTTCAAGCTGAGTGGGTTTGCTCTGTGTTGGAGGCAGCATTTAGGAGGTTTTTCTGACAGATGTTGCTTCACTGCCTGTTAACAACATTAATAATGCATAATAATGCTGTTTATTCCCTCTCAGACAAAGGGAAAATGAGGAGCAAACTAGGAAATGGTATGATCTTGCAAAATCAGGGCCCGTAGCAAGATGCAGAGTTGCTGACTTCAATTCTTAGAAATGGTGGAGTTAATTATCAAAAAAGTCTTTTCCTAAATAGATAATATGATGATAATTATCAATGGAGACCTATAAAGAACAAATAGCATTGGGCAAACATATTTTTTTTATGTTTCAACCAGGCAGTCCAATAATACCTTATCAGAAACTCTAGAAAGAGGAGGGAGAGCTGCAGAGTCTGAGCCAAGCTTGTTATCTGTGATGCCCCACTGCCCCTCCACAAAGGGAGGATCCAGACACAGTCCTGGAAAGCAGAAAAACAGCAGGGAAGGCTGGCAGGCTGGCAAGGCAGGGAGAGAAGTTCGGGGAAAAAAAAAATAAAGTAAATAACGAGGAAGCAACATCTAAAAATATGCTGCTGTGAACACACTGACAGCAAGCCAAGGGAGGGGGCAGGACCAGACAGCATCAGCTGCAGAGCCTGTGCTGGGGTTACCCCTGTTTATAGCCTGGGAGCAGCAGTTTGAGCCCCACATTTGAGCTGTGAAATGAGAAATCAAACATTTCCACTGCAGACACAGTGTCTGTGTGAGCCTTCCCTCCCAGTGCTCTCCAGCCAGGCTGGAAATGCTCTGCAGCACCCTAAGAGCCACAGTGCAGTGTGCTTGGTTTAGCTGAAATTATTGGGAATTCTCCCCCTCACTCCCATCAGAAGGAATTCAGAGTCCAAGAGTTAAAGCTCACTCAAGGGTGGCTCACTCAGTGTGGTGGATGTTCCCCAGCAGGACAAAGCCCAGCTCAGCCTCACCTTGGCTCACTCACTGAGCAAGGTTTTTTCACATTTTATCATCAGTGATTAATTCCCTCCAGATCCATATGGCCCAACAGAAAGGCAGCAGCACCCAAAACCTCTGGAATTCTCTGGGGTCTCCTTCACAACTGACAAAGCCCAGAATCACCCCCATGATTGTGTCAGTGCCAGGCTCACATTTAAATTGCTCCCTCCAGACAATACTGGGCCAAGTTTTCTACTGTTTCATGCTTCTTGCAGCTGCTGATGTAACACAGGGGAGGTAAAAGCATCCCAGTACTGAAATGGGAATACCTGGGTGCTCACCCTGCTGCAGGGGATGCAGACAGGGCAGGGCAGCAGGGGGATGGAACCCAGCTTGTCTGGAGAAATGTCCAGTGGGACTTTTCTGGCTGAGTTGGCCAAATCTGAACCTAGAGCTAACCAGGGAATTGTCAAAGAAGTTCATCTTCAATGAAGCCAATGCATGCAGTCCCCAAAACACACCAGAGTTTTTGGATGACACACTCCAAACCTTCTGGATGCATGTAGCAGTGAAGAGAGAGCCCACATGAGATTGATTTTCTCCTCACAGGGAGCCATCCATGCTGCCACACTCACATGATGTAAAATTCCAAAGGAAAAGAGAGCAGTTCCCATTATCAACAGAAACCACGCAGTGAGGACAAACAATGGAGGATGCAACTCAGGAACTCTGCAAAAGTAAAAACAAGGAAACAAACAAACAAAAGAACCCAAGCCAAACAAAGGTGGTGATGGAAGGGGTTGGGCAGGCCCAGCAGGAGCCATCCCACGCTGGGCTGGAGTCAGCAAAGAGGCACCAGCACATCCCAGCAGCCAGCATGAGCCTTGCTTCTGTTCCATGTGTTGGCTGCAGGGTCTGGGATCAGATAGTGCAGCTTCCTTCTTCACCCAGCACAGCACAGCAGGTGCCAAACACTCTGGAGATGTCTCCATCCAGGAGGTTTCCTCTCTGGACACATCCACACCCTGGATGCTGGGGCATCCAGCTCCCAGCCAAACCTTGGAGCCACCTCTGGATGCTTCCAGCTCTGGGTGCTGGGGCTCCTCAGCAGAAGAACCCTTCAGGGGGGCTCACAACTCCCACACAGCCCCAGCAGCTTCCAGAGCAGAGGCTGGCAGGGTTGACTCCCCCCAGGGCAGGACCTGCAGCCCCCAGGCACTGCACACACCCATCCCCACCTCCTCCAGCCCATCCTGCCCTCTGCCACCCCTCAGGCCCTCCTGCTGCCACCTAGGAGTGTAAAGGACAGCAAGGATGTCACTGCCCTGCCCAGTGCAGACTCTGGGACAGGGTTTTGCACTCTTTGTTCACTGTGCAAGTCCATCTCAGCACTCTTAGGGTCACTCAGGGTGTGAGATCTCTCGTTGTACTCATGTCACAGCTACCTCCAGAGAGTGGGCAGGTGAATTGCCCTCACTGACAGCTGCATTTCACCCTGCTCCACCCAGACAGGCTCTAAAAGCTCCAGGGATAAAAAAGAGTGGCTGGAGAAGAGCTCAGCAGCAGCAAGGCCTGGAGCTGTGACCCAGAGGGAAGCCCACACATGGTTTGAGCCATCCTGCACCATCCCTGGCTTTGCAGCACTGCAGCTGCTGCAGGCTGAGCTGCAGAGCTGGGATGCTGACACAGGACATCGCCTCTGCAGGCAGGGCTGCACAGGGAGGTGTCACTGCACACAGCTGGGGACACTGGGGAGCCAGTGACTGCAAGGGAGGGACATCTGTGTGCAGGTTAGCAAAGGGAGAAGAATCCCTATTGCTCTGAGTCCAGTGAGCCACACAATTACAGCTTCCCTTCCATTAGCTTGAAATCCACTTGCAACATTAACCTCAAAATGAATACAGCTAAAAAAAAAAGAAAAAAAGAAAAAAAAATCATGTTCATTTCCAGTACTAATCAGAAACATGCAGTGAAGAATAAGAGATACTTTTCCAGATTCTGCAGAACAGAAACTCTTTACAAAGAAGCTGAGCACAGCTAGAAAAATAAAAAAACTTCAACCCTAGTGCATGGTTTCATTCTGGATCAAATATCTCTGGCAGCAAACTGAGCTTTCACCAGGATGGAGAGATGCTGGTGGGGTGGAGGGGGGGATGCTGGAGGGATGGAGGGATGCTGTGGCCAAGGGGCACTGACTGCAGACTCAGGAAGGCCTCAATACCTCCTCCAACACAGCCCAGATGTACCAACAAGCTGTGTCCAGGTCAAAGGCTGAGCACAGGCAGCCTAAACCACCACCAATTTCCCCCCCATGGGAGCTGGAGCCACACAGCACTGCTCACCAGCACATGGAGTTCACACTTAGAAAGAACCCAGCCCCAGGCTGGAGCTCAAATCACCCTCAAGGAAACCACAGGAAAATTGGCATTAGCAAGATGCATCTATTCCCACCACAACACTCTACTTTAGCAGGTGCCAAAAGCATTCTAACACTAAAAAAATGTTCCAGAAGCTTGTGCTAGTGATAAGAGGCAGCAAGACCCAAGCTCCAATTTTTGAAACCTTAGAAAGGCTTTCCCAAGGCCAGCAGTGGCCACACAAGCAAAAAGCTGTGTCAGGCAGAAGGAGCAGCACATGGTGGCAGAGCATGACAGGGGACACAGCACTTTAACCTTGGCTCAAATTTAGGCTTTGATTCAACTTGTTAACTCAAATTAAACTGCAGTAATTCTCAGGAAATCAATTGCTGCATCCATAAAGCTTAAGGCCAGAAAATTGCCTTGGCTGACCCACAAAACCCACAGCACACACTTCTGTCTGGTCAACGTGGATCCAAGCTCGTGCTTGAACTAAGCCTTGGCTTTTTGGAGACGTTCAATCTCAAGACTAAAATATTGGAGCAATCTCAAGTGCTTTGGCAAGTTGTTCAGGAACTAAAATGGCCTTCAAACAATTCAGAGAGACTCCCTTTTCCCCATGAGTTTATTATGAGCTGAGTAAGCTCAGCCCTCAGTTATTCACTGCACAGAAATAACGAGATCATTTCACCACCCCTCTCGATCATCTGTTCTTTACTGACCACAAATTCCTCACAGCTGATACTCATTCAGAGATATGCTGGACAATCATGAAAGCATTGAAAAAAAAAATAAATAAATTATCACAAGCAGTTTTTCTTATATAAAAAAAGTGTGTTAGTCATCATGTGTGATCCTTCTGGCTGGAGTGTTCCAGCAAGCCGGCCGGGCAGCGGGGCCACGTCACCAATGACTTGTGCAGATGCATGTTCACACCACCAGTGTCCACACAGACTGGAAGGGACTGCAAAAACAGCCTTTTGTCAGCTCTGCTGGCTTTGGGGATTCTTTTTAGCAGCAGGAAAGGGTTTATGTGGGAAGAGAAAAGGGCTCTTGTGAAGCTCTGCTGGTTGGGGATGGACCTGGTAACCACTGTCAAGTCTAAAGTCCCTCCAGGTTCACTGTGATGCTAACCAGGTCTCCAGAGAGGACCTGTCCCTCTAAATTCTCACTGTCTTCACCATGCTCCTTACTTCCTCACAGTCCTTACCTGCCAAAATCCAAGAGAGAGAAGCAGGACACAAAAACTGGAATTCCATGAACAGGTGCCTTGTGGCATTATCACTACATGAGGGGGTTTTGAGCTGGTAAAGTCATGGCAAGAGCAGCTTGGATCTGATCCCATTTGTTCCTGGAGAACCTGCAGCATTTCAGGGAAGGAGGGAAGGCATCTGAACCCGTCCAAGCTGCAGCCTTGCTCAAAGAAGGAAATAATTCTTCCATTAATAATCAAAGTCTTACATTAACCAGCTGCCACAAGAGCTCCAGCAAGCTAGAAACATGCTAATTAATTAACATTAATAGCACAAGTGTCCCCAGGAGCCTGAGTGGACAAGGGATAAGGCTCAGCACTCAGAGCACTATGGAAACAAAGGAAAAACAAATAATCACTGCTCATCCTTCACTTTCCAAAACCCCCCAACATTTACAGCCTCCAGCCTCATGAGTGCACCTCACCTCCTCGGGTTCATCTGGCAACGGCCATGGGTTAGCTGGAGAAAACCATGGGCAGATTTGAAGGAAGGGAAAGGAATTTGAAAACTCCAGTGTGGTATTTCCATATGGATCAAACACTCCTGAGCCACCCCCCAGCTCTGCTCCCCACTCCCACAGGCCTGGATGTGACCACACAGGAAAAGCCCTGGTGCAAAATTCCCAGCCCAGCATCTGCCTCTCTGCTCTGCTCCACACCATGTGCACTTCTAGCACACGAAGCAGCAGCATGGTACTTCCAATTAAAAACAAAATAAAATTTAAAAGTCATCCTTACTTAGATTTTAAATCAATTCCTTGCCACCTTCTTACAACCTCGACAAAATCACATTTTTCTCCTCAGCCCCAGCATTTGCTCAGTGAGCACTCACAGCTTCCCTGCTCATTTCACACACACACAACTCCCAAACTTGTGTTTCAGAGGATCCCCCTGGCAACAAAAACCACTGGATTTATCATGGGAGCCCTGCAAGCCTGGGGCTGCCATCAGGATGGAATACAGACCCCTTCTGTTTGCCAGGCCCTGCAAGGCAAATGTTGATTTTTCCCAGAGAGGGGTGGGGATATACAAAGGAGAAAAGCCCAGAACAAAGAGGCAGCAGCCAAAGGGCAGCAGATGACAAAGGGCAGGGGTTAAGGGCTCTCCTGAGCCTGGGTGAGCCAGCAGGGTCCTTGTCAGAGGGCTGCCAGCACCTGGAGTGAACAGGACACCCAGAGCAGTCCCTTCAGTTTTATCTTTCATGTATTTCATGAAGTGTGGGTCAGCAACCAGCTCCCTGCAGAGCCCTACACAAAAAAACCTGAGCTCAGCCTGGCAATTTCTCCCTTGGGACATCACACATGCACATTTATCCCTGCCCCAAGCCCAGTCACATCTTGGTTCTCTGCTCCTGTGAGGCTGATGTTGCCCTGGGCAGATGCTGAGGTGGGCAGGCAGGGGGGACCAGCTCAGCCCTGGGGCAAAGCCAGGGGAGTCACAACTGCCCAGACACCACCAGGACTCCAACATGACTCTCTGCACGTAATTTTCCTCCTCCACATACCCTTTCCTGCCTGTAAAATGAGGTGTCAAACACTTCCTCTGGTCAGAGGAGCTGCAGGGACATATTATTTAATGTTTTTACGTTTTAGCTGTACTTTAAAGAGTGACTCAGACACTATCTATAGATTCCTGAGATAATGTCCGCTGTCCTTAAATGGGAGAGAAGGGAAATTACAATTTGAGGCTACAATGAAGCCCTGGCCTCATACAATTGAGGGTTTTCTCCTATTAATTCTACCTCAGAAGTAGCCAAGGCAACCCAGTTTCATAAACTAATAACATTCTTTGGTGTTTTTCCTTGTATCTTACAATTATATTTAATAGTGGCCGCAGCAGGGAAGTTGGAAGAGAACCTCAGCCAAACTTAGGACATATTTGAGTGCCTAATGCTGCAGATCAGCTTTCACTGCAGTTTGCAGAAGTGCCATTACAAACTTCAGCATAATTCCATCTGGATCCTAGAGGCTACTCATGGAGCTGGTTTTGGGACCAGGGCTGGTCTTTTTGTGGGTTCCTGACTTGGAGATGGAAGGGAGAGCTCTGTCTGTGAGGGGCCAGTCAACTCCAGGATTAAATTTCTTGTGTGCTCCTCTTCTGCCCCCCAGACTCTCTCTATAAAGCATTTAAAGGCACTTAAAGGAGGGCCAGGTTGTCACAAGTCCCCATGGCCCACTCTGTGGTCTGCATCCATCAGAGATATCCAGCACAGAAGGAGTAAGTTCATTTAAAAACAAGATGTAGAATCAATATGGAAGTGCCAGTATCTTATTGGGTTGTCCTTTAAAATCTCTGTAAGGGACAAGGGGCAGGCACTGATCTTTTATCTCTGGTGACCAGTGAGAGGACTCAAGGAAACAGCAAAAAGCTGTGCCAGGGGAGGATTAGGCTGGATGTTAGGGAAAGGTTTTTCATCCAGAGGGTGGTGGGGCACTGAAGAGGCTCCCCAGGGTCATGGTCTCAACCCAGCCAGGGTTCAAGAAGTGTTTGGACAATGCCCTCAGGCACAGGGGGGGATTTTGGGGCTGCCCTGTGCAGGGCCAGGAGTGGGACTGGGTGAACCTTGTGTGTCCCATCTCAAAATATTTTTTTAATTCCATGAATAAAATAATTCTAGACCCAGCACCTCCCTTTCTGCCCAGCCATGCTCTCCAACAGCCAGCTCTAGAGCAGAGCAGCAGGAAAACCAGGAATGGGCTCATTTAAATAAAGCCCAGATATAAAAACCACCTCTGGATGCCACTCCATGGTGACAAACACCCCTCTCCAGATGGTCCCAGTACAACTTCTTCCAATGGGCTTCTCCAGCTGCCAGCAAGGGAACAGCAAAGCACCTGGCACCCCCCAACAGCCCAGCCCTGGCAAAAGGCAGAGTGAAATCACTCCTGGCACAGGTAAAAACCATTCCAAGTCATGGAGCAGTGCCTGCAGCCTCTGAGGAAGCCTTTATGGAGAGAAAGAGGGCTCACACAGAGAGGTACAAAGCCTATTCTGTGGGTCTGGTGAAAGGCAGCATTGTCCATGGAACATGGGATGGTGTAACAGAGCCCTGGGTCCAATCCAGAACCTCCCCCCAGTCACTCACCCCAACAAGCCAGATGTTCAGCCTCCACTATGTAAATCCTTGCCACAAAAAAAGACAGTTTTTGCTCCTCCTGAGTGCCCCAAACCCCAGTGCACTGACCCTGGAACTGCAGAGCCCCTGTGCTGTGCCAAGCAGGAATTCCAGCAGGGTGGAGCTCCTTGTGCCATAAGGAATGGCCCAGGGAGAACCTGCCCTGGGGCATGCACAGCCTGCTGCCAGCCACAGCTGAGAGGAATTCCCTGTCTGGAGGCTCAGCTCCCTTCTGATGCCCTCCACAGCATGGTCAGAGCTCCTGTCACCAGCTGAGCTCTGACCAACAGCACCTCCTGCACCTCCTGTGCACAGGGGATCCATGGCACTGCCACATCCTCCAGCCCAAACCCAAACCCACACCCAAACCCAAACCTACACCTAAACCCAAACCCAAACCCACACCCAAACCCAAATCCAAACCCAAACCCAAACCCAAATCCAAACCCACACCAAAACCCAAACCCAAACCCAATCCCAAACCCACACCCAAACCTAAACCCAATCCCAAACCTAAACCTACACCTAAACCCAAACCCAAACCCAAACCCACACCCAAACCCAATCCCAAACCTAAACCTACACCTAAACCCAAACCCAAACCCACACCCAAATCCAAACCCAAACCCAAACCCAAACCCACCTCCACCTTTTGCACCCCTGGCAGGACCCTCCCTCCCCTGTCCAGAGCTGCAGGACTGACATGAGGCCAAGGCAGGATGCTCTGGGGGGTGTCAAAATTCCAGCCTTATCTCCAGAGGCTGAGATCATGAGTAGAAAATGTTTCTGTGTTGTCTCAGCCAGCTTCCTGTTGGCACCCCTCTTCCTCCACTGAAGCACCTCCCTGTGAGCAGCCTCAGAGCCAGGGAAGAACATTCTCTGGTACAAACTAAATGTATTTACACAAATGAGACTGGTGACAGTGCCTGTCCTTAGCCTGAGCCAGCTGCTCCTCATCCAGCTGTGAGTGGGGCAGCAGTCCCAGCTGCAGGGGGGATGCTGCTGCCACTGCTTTTGGAAGCTGCTGCCACACCAGGCAGTCACCACAGGCTTGTGGCTGGCTGAAAGCTGGCAGCCACCTTCTTTAGTGCCTGCAGGAAGGATGGGATCAGCACCTGAGATCTCCAGAGGGTTTGGGTCCTCACCCCACCAGTACCTGGAAGCCACAGCCCCCAGGAGCTGGGCTCTGCAGCCCTGAGTCACCTCCAGCCCCAGGTGGAGGGGGAAGATGGGTGAATCATCTGCTGGGGAGAGGCTGCAGGGGCCAGCTCTCATTCAGGGATGCTTTGAGATGGCTCAGCTCAGGCAAAATTACATTCCACCTCGTTTTTTTCCAGGCCTTGGTGGTCAGTGATACAGGATATTAGCTCCCTCAGCTTTAAGATCAGTGTCTGGATGAGTTGTCAGAATGGGAAGCACTGGGGTTATCTGCAGTCACCTGAGAAGAAGCAGGGCTCAGGGTTGGTCACACAGAGCGGATGAGGCAGCATGTTCCTATTTCCCAGGAAAAAGGCCACATTCATCCACAGAACAGATCCCCTGGAGGAGCCCAAAGCCCCTCTGCAGGCTCTGCCCAGGTGACACAAGCACAGAGAAGGTCACTGCCACACAGACCCCATGAGAAGGTGACATCCATGTCCCTCTCCAGGGGCATCTGTCACCCTTCACTCCCTAAATTCCCTGTGTATAAACAAAGCACTGACCTCCAGGGCTCCTGGGCATCTGTCACCATCAGTTTATTCCATGAGAAAGTGAAATTAAAAAAAAAAACCAACAAACAAAACCCTGCAGCTGAAACAGTGCTTAATCTTGCAAAGATTATGAGGACATGATTTGAAAAGCAGAGGAGGATGTTAAGCCCCCAAAGCAGAGGTCTCTACATGATTTATAGTCTTGTTTTGCCCATAATCTATAAGCAACAGGGCTTGGATGCTTCTAGGGTGTTCTATGGGGCTATGCCAAGGCAGATTTAATCCAAAGTCTGACCTCCCAGCTGTGTTTTGACCTAAGGATACACCACCCATTATCCACCAGAAATGGGAGGAGAGGTTATTAAAGATGATGGGATCCCAAGTGAGGATGAAATTATTGGAATTCAAATTAACCCAAATACTCTGGAAAAAGACAACAACCAAACAAAAACAAACAAAAAATCAAAACAAAAAAACACAAAACAAAACAAAAAAGAAAGAAAAAGAGGCTGAGGGGATGCCTCACTGTGGTCTTTAACATCCTCATGAGGGACATCACAGGGACAGGTACTGATCTCTTCACTCTGGTGACAGGACTCAAGGAAATGTCACTTGAGTGAGTTAGGGCAGGTTTAGGTTGGATATAAGGAATAGTTTTTCACTCAGAAGGTGGCTGAGTGCTGGAACAGGCTCCTCAGGGAGCACTGAGCCTGTTTGAGCTCAAGGAGCATTTGGACAATGCTCTCACATGGTGGGATTCTTGGGGTGTCCTGTGCAGCCCCAGGAGCTGGACTTGACAATCCTGATGGCTTATTTCCAACTGTGCATATTCCATGAATCTGTGAAATAAACAGGGACAGGACACAGTGTGACCAGGCAAGGACCAGCACAAAAGTCTAATTTACACCCCAGACTCAAGTCAGTGGCTGTGGGAAGTTCCTATAACAGATCCACACATCCCACCTGGGCTGAATTGCCAGGCTGTGTCACCATCACTGCAGGAGCAGCTGAGGGTGACAGCTCCTCCAGGCAGGTGCCTGTAAAGGTGGGATGGAGCTGACTGCAGGGTGAGGGGAGGGAGGCAGGCTGTCACAACGGGGTAAGTGACACCAGGAGATGCTTTCCACCAGAACTGCTCCCTTTTCAAAGCCCTGCTGCTCTGCCCTGGCTCCCCAGCAAGGACACAGAGGCTCTGCCTCATGCAGACATTTAACTGGATGCTCTGTGCAGCTGCAGCACACAAAGAAAAACGTGCAGAACACAACTCATTCCCCCTTTCAGCTGTGGCAGCACATGTGTGGACACCCTGGTGTCACAGGTGTCACCCTGTTTTCAGCAGGGAGCTGCAATACCAGGCACAGCAGTCCCAGGCCAAGGGTTTGTTTGCACTGGCCCAGCTCCTTTCCCTGGGATTCTGCTCCAGCCTGCTGGGAACAGCCTGAGCAGGGCTGCAGCTCCTGTGTGCACAGGGCAGGGCTTTGCCAGGGACCTCTGAGCCCCTGGGGAGGGGACAAGGTGCCACCTGCCACCTGCCAGCCCCACGTGATGGGTGGGTGTTGGCTGGAGAGGAGCAAACAAACCCAGCCCAGCAGGCCCCGTGCTGCCCTGGAAATCCAAACAAGGTGTGAAAAGCGTTTACCTTTTGAGTAAAATTTGAGAATTTTAATAAAAATTCACTAAGAGACAGAAATAAAGGGTTAAAACAGCTGGGTGTTTGGCATTCAGCCAAGAGCACCCTTACTATCTAGGAGAAATTCTTTAAGTATTTTTTATTACATTGGCTTGTTGCATATTTATAGACTATTATGTGTATTTATACTTTTCTATAAGCTGGTTTACATATTCTAGGAATTATTTTGCATGGTCACTCCTTGGGTCTGCCTTTTTAGAGCATGCATGTTTCTTGGCTGTGGTTTTGGTCTGCTCTTTATTACTTTTAGTTTGGGCTTTGGTCTATGCTTCCTTCAGATGGCAGGTGCTGATAACTGGCCTATCAATAGCAGGGTCTTCATTACATGTTAATTGAATGTTATTTTGATTAAACAGACAGTTTAATCATGACTATATTAGCTGCAACTACTACTACTGCTGTATCTAAGTTTTTGTTAATAACAGAAATTAAAGTTATTTTAACATTATACTTATAGCATTCACCTTAATATTTGCTAAAAGCCAACTTTATAGTGTGCATTTATAGCACAGGTGACCTGCAGATGGGGAGCAGGAGAGCAGCCCCCAGCCAGCACAGAGGAGGGGTGAGGAGGGAGCACAAAAGCCACAAATTGTGGATACCTGGGGACATCTCTGCCACCACACACCTGGGCAGGCCAGGGGCTCCCCATCAGCCAGGGTGGGTGAGATTTGCTCTTCTGCAGGCAAAACAGAGCCTCCAGCCTCCCTAATTCCCTGCAGAAACCCCCTGGCAGCTCCCTGGGCTGTCCTGTGCCAGTCCCTCTGTCCTTCCCCACCCTCTGAGCCACCCTCCTGCGTACACCTGCCCTGTGGGAAGCATCTCTCAGCCCTTATAGCATTCACCTTAATGCCTGCCCATCCCTTGGAGGGGCTCTGGACACAGGAATCCTGCCACAGGGCTAGGGATGAGGATGCTGCTTGTTTTCAGCCAGGGATAAGGTGAGGGTTTGCTCCTGGCTCAGCAGGAGCTGTGTGACTCTGCCCTGTACCAATCTTCCAGATCCTTCTCCTGTGTCACAACCTCTGCCAACAGCCCAAAAATCATCCAGCAAGGAAGAGGCACAGACTGTAAAAGGGTTTAATGCAAAACCCTGCAATAATCAGCACCCAGCACATTGGCATGGGAGGCTTTTCTGCCTCATATCCATTCCCATGCTTGTATTCAGGGCCCAAAGGAGATGAAAGGCTCAGTAAGATCTGAACATTAATCCACACACATTAGGAAACATCTTTTTACTATTCCCTCTCCATCACTGCTCAAGCACAGGGCTCTTGCTTTTCCCACAATGGTCTCTAAAAACAAAGCCAAACACACAAAATGCAGGCACAGACACCCTCCTCCTCTCTCCCCCACATGAAATTTAAAATAGATGTGTTTTAAAACATGATGATGATTTCCTGGAGAATGGCTGGTCCATGCAGGACCATGCACAGCAGAGGAAGATCTGAAACCTCCACAGATGCACCAAGCTCTCAAGGGCTGAGCTCATCCTCCCCCAGATTAACTCACTGCTCCCAACACTAACTGCAGGAATCAGCTGTCAGCCCATTGCACATCACTGCTGGGAGGTTTATCTGACAAAAACCCACCACAGCCTCCTGCTCCAGCTGCCAAGCAGGATGAGGAGACCACCCAAGCCATGACATCCCCAAGAAGCCACAGCAGCAAGAGCCTTCCCCAGCTCTCAGATGTGAGGCTCCACAACTGGGGCATCTCACTTGTCAGAGGAGCAATTTGGGAAAGTGTTCACAGATGCAGATGGAGCTGAATGGAAATTAATGTCAAAGGGTAATTAGCTGCAGTAGTGGCAGTCCTTCAGGTTGGGGCTGAGCTGTTCAGTAGATATTCAACAGCTCTGAGAGTCATAGCTAACCTGCTAAAGAAAAAAAAAATCAATAAATTAAAAACAAAAAAAGCTCATTAAACCCCATGGTGTGGTGGCTCTGGGACAGTGTGGGCACAATTCAAACCCACATCTCTCAGCATTATAGCAAATTTTATAAAACATGCTGTAAAACACGTGAAGGCAGGACACCAGAGGGGGAAAATCTCTTCATGTGGCAGAGTGGGCTGCAGGAACACACGACAAAGGTCTGGATTGAAGGATTTCACAGTGTTCCTGGCAACTGACCTCAGCTAAGGACACTGCAGCACATGTGACTTCTATCACCAGAACACTGAAAATCAGTGAGCTTGAAAACCTTCCCCAAAGCAAAGAGGACGAGGAGAATTAGGCTTGGACTGGGGACATCATCAACCTCAATGCTTCAAATTAAATTCCACCCTGGCAAAGAATTATGTTCCATCCTCATTCCTACTGATTAAAACGTACCTAGTTCTTGCTTTTAAGTTTAAAAGTGAATGGAAAGTCATCTTGGGTGACTGAGGGAAATTGAAAATGGGGAGAGAAAAGTCTTTATAGGGTGCTGGTGGCTGAGTCCCCCACCACAGAGCTGGGCAGGCTGGGGTGGGTGACAGCCAGGGTGGGTGACAGCCAGGGTGGGTGACACTTGCTGTTCTGCAGCCTTTCCTGCAGGCAAAACAGAGCCTCCAGCCTCTTTAACACTCTAAAACAACCCCCTGGCAGCTCCCTGGGCTGTCCTGTGTGCATCCTCTGCCCTGACTTGTCCTGCTCCCTCCAGGATCTGCTGTTCTCCTCAGCAGCTCTTCCCTGTACGTGCCCAGGCGCTCACAGCTCAGCACTGAGTCACCCCCAGCAGCTGAGGGCATCTCATCCTGCCTCCCTTTGTTTATTCTCTCCATTACACAAAGCTGCAGGCAATCCCCACTTCCCTGGATAACATCAGGCCAAAGCAAACATGTCCACATGTCCCTGGGGCTGCTCCCCAGAGATTCCCTGGCATGGCCACCACGGGACGTGACTCTGGAGGAGCTGAGGGAACAAGGCAGTGTCAGGGACCCTCTGTCCCCAGCAGCTGCTCTGGGTTCAGCCCCATGAGGCCAAGCCCATCCCAAAGGGAGCCAGTTCATCCCTCAGCACACTCATCCCTGGGAGATGGAGCCCAGGCTCCACCATTCCCTCTGTCCCCAGAATAGCAATACTCCCACTCCAGGAAATTATGGATTTTCTTGAGCATTGCTGTGACCTTTTTAATTTCCATTCTGCCTTTAGCTGTCTCCTCCCCTACACTCCTTCTCTAAACAAATCTCGAAGCTGTACAAAGTGTTTCCTGTAAATAATACTCATCTGGCATGGACAAAGGGAAGAAAAAAACCCTTTGGCTGCTAGTTCCAACTTGCAATCATCCCTCCAGTTTAACTCCCATCTGCCTGACCGGGGAGCAATGAAAGCAGCAGTGTTTGAGGGAAATGGAGGGGACACTGACATGCTCTGGCCATCAGATCTGAGCCTGAAATGAGAAGTTCAGGCCATGGAAATCACTGATATTGTGCTTCAGAGTGTGCAGTGCAGTGATCAATGTTGAAACTCAGGCAAGAACTTCCCTTCCTGCCCAGAACAGTCAGCTGTTCCCACAAGTGTCACAGCACTGGACAAAAACTTCCCTTTCCCAGCTCTGGTGCCATCCCCCCTGCTCTGGAGAGACTGAATCCCCCTGAGAGCCTCACCTGAGCAGTGCCACAGCAGGAACAGGGAGATGCAGCTTCCCAGGCAGCTGTGAGCCCCTCTGGAACACAAGCCTTGAAAGGGAGCCTTGGGCTGTCCCTGTCCCCATCTGTCACCCAGGCCACTGTGGGAACAGGCAGAGTCACCCCTGGCTGTGCTCTCTCCCACCACAGCAGAGCCTGTGTGATTCCACAGGGAGCCAGGGCTGCTTCTCCTGAGGATGCCAGGAGCTGGCAGCCAGGGGAACTCCCTGGGTGGTGCTGAACACACTGCCTGTGTCACCTCTGCCTGTGTCACCTCTGCCTGCCTGTGTCACCTCTGCCTGTGTCACCTCTGCCTGTGTCACCTCTGCCTGCCTGANTCACCTCTGCCTGTGTCACCTCTGTCTGCTTGTGTCACCTCTGCCTGTGTCACCTCTGTCTGCTTGTGTCACCTCTGCCTGTGTCACCTCTGTCTGCTTGTGTCACCTCTGCCTGTGTCACCTCTGTCTGCTTGTGTCACCTCTGCCTGTGTCACCTCTGTCTGCTTGTGTCACCTCTGCCTGTGTCACCTCTGTCTGCTTGTGTCACCTCTGCCTGTGTCACCTCTGTCTGCTTGTGTCACCTCTGCCTGTGTCACCTCTGTCTGCTTGTGTCACCTCTGCCTGTGTCACCTCTGTCTGCTTGTGTCACCTCTGCCTGTGTCACCTCTGTCTGCTTGTGTCACCTCTGCCTGTGTCACCTCTGTCTGCTTGTGTCACCTCTGCCTGTGTCACCTCTGTCTGCTTGTGTCACCTCTGCCTGTGTCACCTCTGCCTGTGTCACCTCTGCCTGTGTCACCTCTGCCTGCCTGTGTCACCTCTGCCTGCTTTTTGTCAGCTCCCTGGCCTCACACACCTGTCCCACAGGTGAAATCCTCACAAATCGCTGCAATACAAAACCCTCTCCTCTTCCACAGGCTTTTCCTTGGATTTGGGTCACACCTTGTGCAGCAAACCCCAAGACAGCCCTCTAAGGGGGGGGTCTCACACAGAGCACCCTGCTCCCTGTCAGGGCTGCTTTTTTGGGATGTCCCTGCAGCATCTCCCTGTTCCATGTGCCACCACTTCTCCCTGCTAGCCCAGGTGGCCATGGGAAGAGGATGGCTGCTTTTGGGGAATCAGAAATCACCCCATGGGAAGAGGATGGCTGTTTTAGGGAATCAGAAATCACCCATGGGAAGAGGATGGCTGTTTTGGGGAATCAGAAATCACCCCATGAGAAGAGGATGGATGTTTTGGGGAATCAGAAATCACCCCATGGGAAGAGGATGGCTGCTTTGGGGAATCAGAAATCACCCCACATGAGGAGGATGGCTGTTTTTGGGGAATCAGAAATCACCCCACAGGCCCCACAGGCCCTTCCATTATGTTCTGCAAATGTCAGCATGTTGTGGTTTGTTATCTGTCTTTCTCCACAGGTGGGATTTCCTTGCTTCTCCAAACTGTTTTCTGACAGATGTTGGGATGTTTTTCCTACCTGGAGCAAAGCTCTGCCCCTTGCCCACACATGCCAGCAAGCCTGGAAAGGGCAGAACACCCAACCAAACCCACCACACCCCCCAGCCTGGCCACCCCAGCTGCCACAGGAGGGTTTTCCACAACAAGGTCCCATCAATCAGCAGCAGCCATCAGAAACATGTGATGGCACATTGCATTTACATCTGTGGCAATCTGTTCTGTCAGCAAGGGAGCAAAATAAAACAATTGTGCCCTTTGATTGGACTTCCCACGGTCCCACCTCAGGTTTTCCAGCAAGGAAGAGCTGAGGAAAGTTTGCCAGGACTGATGCCAAGTGCCATCAACAGCTCTCCATATCTGCTAAGCCACAGAAACCAACTGTGGGGCCCTGTGAGCTGAGAACAGTCTGTCCAGGGATCAAGGTGCTTTCATCCCACAGAGCCTACAACACTCTGTAACACTCCAGAATATTACAGGCTTTACTACCATGAGAGAGGAGAGGAGAATTAGAAATCTAATCCTCTGAAGAATAGGAGTTTTTCTTTTTAAAAGCAAAGAGGAGAGGAGAGGAGAGGAGAGGAGA
>WEIU01013383.1:286247-305801 GCA_013389925.1 Aegithalos caudatus | reverse complement strand
TTTTTTTTTTTTTTTTTTTTCCTGCTTTTTCCTAAATCAGTGAGGGAATTTACTGTTCCTGAAAGTGAGGGATTTGGGCTGCTGGCTCAGCCTGGCTGCAGCTCTGGCAGGGACTGTGTGAGCTTCACACATCCAGCCCTGGCACCCACACCCATCCTGCCCCAGCCCCGAGCACCCCCTGCCAAACACATCCCACCCTGGCACAGAGCTGGCCACCTGTCCTGGTTTAGGGCAAATTCAGGAGGAAAGATCCAAATGGGATCCCTCTGGGAAGCAAATCCAAACAGCCCCTCCTCCAATCGGTCCAGGAAAAAAAATCTCCTTAGAGAAAAGTGGAAAAAACTATTTATCTAAGAAACAAAGTGCCCACAAGCACAAACAATGAGCAATATTAAACAAGAAAACCTCTTGCTGTTCTGAAGAGATGGCAAAATTCAGAAAGTCCTTGCTGTGGGTGTAGCTCAGCTCTCCCAGTCTCTTTCCAGTCCCTCCTGTGCTGGAAAACGCCGAGGCCCAGGCCCCAGTGGGTGCAGGTGTGAGCTCCTGGTGCTCCTCTGGGGTTTCAGTCCACAGCAGCTTTGAACAGTCCCAAGAAAAAGGAAAAAACACATTCCAGGGAGCTTCTCTGCCTCAGCTAGCTAAAACCCAGTAAAAGCACAGGAGACCTGTGTCCTGCTGTCTGTCCATGCTGCAGACAGCACAGAGCAGGGGCAGAGTGTGGAGCAGTGAGTGCAGCTTCTCAAAACAACCCCTGTGCTTCTCTTTCTCCCCCATCGCTCTCAGAACCAGTCTGAAAGGTGTAAAACTCAATATCCAGCATAAACAGAGCAGATAATTAGAGATACAAGCATCAGAGAGGCTGTGTCCCCACCTTGGGGTGCCCAGCTCCTCACACAGCAGTGCCTTGGAGGGATGAGCCTGGGCAGGCTGCTCTGAGCCCAGTGGCACCTGCAGCCACTGGAGCTGCAGATGTTGCATTTCCTGCAGCAGCTGCTGAGCCTGGCCCAGCTGTGGTGCCCTCAGCAGCTGGTTCTTCCTGCAGCATGTGTGTTAGGGTTGTTGCAGGCATGAAAAGCCTTGGCTGTGATGCTGCCTGGAACAGAGGGTAGATAAGGTTAAGAGAATAAAGTGGGTATTTATTAAAGGCCTTCAATAGATACATCTTGGGCAGCCAAAAGCCTCCCAGAGGCTACACCCAAGATGGTCACAAGTTTTTCAGACAGAAATAAGTTTGGTCCACTTATATGTCAGGGGTTAATCCCCCAATTACAGCTTCAGGTAATGAAGCCATATTCCCCTAGTTTTCTTCCCCCAATTCACTTTTGTAGGTGTCCTTGAGTTTCAGGCCCAGAGGGATTGTTTTGTCTGACCAAAAAGTGAAGACAGTAGCTAACACTTTCTATGGAGTTTAGAGTTATGCAGGATTTGAAAAATATAAGGGCTAAAATCTTAAGGTATCAGCTGCAAGGGGTCTGTGCTGCCTCTCCCCCAGCATCCTCCTCCAGGGAGCCACGTTCCCCAGCATGTGGGGGTCCTGCTTGCAGAAACACAATCTCCCAAACTAAACACAGCAGTGATCAGAGGAGGGAGAGACAAGCACTGCCAGCTCCACACCGTGGGCTGAGGCCAGCAGCCAGAGGCCCAGGAAAGGGTCAGAGGGAGAGAGAGAACAGCAGAGGCAGCAGCACCCAGAAAAAAACACCTCACTCACACTGGAGTGAGGAGGAAAGGGTACAAGTAAGGAAAGGATGCACCCCATAGGAAAAAAAAATATAAAAACTGATTACAAGGACTCACACAAATGTCCTGTGTGAGACATTTGGGAATGCTGGGCTGTGTCACTGCCTCTCTGACTGACTCATTCAATCTCCCTGACCAATCTATCTCCCCTCTCTTGGAAAAGAGGAGGATGGAGTTTTCCCAGGGAGAGGTGTGGTGAGGCTCAGGATTCCTGGGGTTCCAAGGCATTGACTGGTGGGCAGAACTGGCTGTCATGGAGAGAACTGAACTCCCTGGGTGTCCAGCAGCAAGGAGAAGCAGGAATTCACACTGCAAAGATGTGTCCATGTGCAGCAGAGCAGACCTGAGCTTGGGGAACAGCATCTCTGACTGATACAGGGGTAGAGCCTCATGTGTCAGGACTATAAATCCCCCCCATCTCCCTCTCCAACTCTCTTTGTTTTACAAATGATCATCCAAGCTCCTTTCCTGACCAATCACCCTTTTGTGGCTGTGATGCTGGAGAGGAGATGCAGAGGAATTTCCCACCCAGCTCTGCCCCAGCAGCCCAGGGCCCAGGGCTGGCAGGCAGCTGCCAAAGTGAGCAGGAAGGGAATGGGGACACTGCACTCTGGCCTGGCTATCCCTGCAAAACCCATGGAGAGCCCCTGGATTCCAGGGAGAGCAGGAGAGCAGCACAGAGGAGCTGAAACCCAGTGGGGTTAGGCTGAGACAGGGCTGCCCTGGCAGGTACAGGGAGGGCTTTGGGCACTGCTGGGTGTGCAGTGGGACCTGATTCACCCCAGAACCCAAAAGCTGGGATTCACCAGCCAGAGGAAAGGGCCAGGAGTTCAGTCTGATCACTGATCTGCCCACTTCCACTGGAGGAGCCCTGTGCCAGCAGAGTGGCTGCTGGTGGCACAGCTCAGCCCATGCTCTGTGCCCTTTGCCGGGCACCATTCCCATTGCCCCTGCCCAATTCCCATTGTTGGAATTGCAGGACAGTGAGATGCTTGTGAGAAAGGACAAAATCCTGGCATCCAGCACTGGACACTGGCAGAATCTGCCCTTCTCTTTGCCACCTTTTTGAGGAAATTGAACTCTTATGGCACCTCTGATGGCTCTCCCTCTCCCTTGCAGCCCGAGCAGAGCATTCACTCACACAATGCAGCTCTTGTGCCAGTCAGTTAATCCATACAGTGCACTGCTTACTTACATTCATTATCCTTGTTTAGTTATTAAAAAAAAAAAAAAAAAAGCAAACACATATTTTCATTTTTAACAGCTCTGAGAAAGGGTTATCCAAACTGGGATTAAAACTCTGGGCTGTCTGACTCGTTACTGCCTAACTTTTCATCTGCAGGAATGTTGGCTGCTCCAAGCTCAGTGGAGCCTTATGAAAACATACCTGCCCAGATCTTGGAGAGGGAGATAGGAATCAGCTCGATGATCAAAGTCCCTGATAGCATTCCTGGATCATACAGGCTGTTCATGCAGAGGTCTGCAGGCCTGATTGGCAGTGACCTGGAACTGCTTTCCCGCAGCACTTGGGGATGATTCAGTGGAATTCACATCCAAAAATCCTCCAAGCCCTGACTTCATCTGTAGGCACATATGAATCATGTGGCTGCTGTGAGGCAGCAGCCTGACTCTCAAGCTTGCAGTTAGGAAATCAGGAGAAGGTTTGTGGAGTGCATTTGGGCTGAGCTGTTATTCATGGGCACTGAACCCACTGAACCACGGGGATGGGGTGGTGGGATGTGTGTGAGAGCAGCTCAGCTCCCCATGGATGGGGAATAATCTCCTGCTGGAAATCATGGCTGAGATCTCAGCTAAATCTTAACTTAATACATACCAGGCCTATTTCCCTGTCCTCAGTGTCACTGGGGACAGTGTGGCCACCTGTAAGTCCCTGTGTCCCCAAATACCTGTGCAAACCCAGGACTGGCTAAACACAAAAAACAGCAATGGCACAAGGCACCACCACTGCTAAAACTTGCCACAGCCCAGTCCTGATCCACATTTCCTTGCCACTGGTCAGGGTTTCATGCAGCTCTCTCCCCTTCTTGCTCCACAGTAGGAAAATCCAGATGTGCAGCCTGTCAGCATCAATCCACAATGCTCAGATGCAGGAGCCCAGGCAGCTGTGGTGACCTAAAGCCTCATCACTCCCTCTCTGCTTTTTCCAGAGGTTGATTCATTTGCTTGGGACACAGCACAGCCAGGCCCTCTGTGGTCTTAACTGCATATGGTTAAGAGGTAAATAATTTAGCTGTGTGTTTCCTAACTTTTTTTTTTTCTCCTGTGATTTCCTCTGACAGCAAAACACCAAAAACCCACAGCACTAAAGGATCACGTATGATCTGATGGTCAGGCTTCTCTCATTGGGGTGATGGTTATGGTAAGGAAGCAAATAACTTAATGAAGCAATTACTGCTTTCAAATCAGCAGGTTTTGTTCTTTTCTTCTGCCTTAATTACCAGGAACCAGGAAGAATGTCCAATTACTCAGGGCAGAATTTCATTACCAAACAAGATAACATCTGCTCAACCACAAGGTACATCAGATGGCCATTTTCATAGAATGGTTAGGGAAGAGAATACTTCAGCCTGAAATTAAAGCTGAAGAGGGCATTAAGGGACAGCAAAATAAAAAATTAAAGGCACTAGTCAATGCCCATTCAATAGAAGGAAAATTTGTGAATGTGAGGGAAGTCTGAATGAAAGGTCATAAGTGTTTTCCATTTTCAATAGCTCCAGTTTCTGAAAACAAAAGTCTTCAAGGTGGCTCATGAGCTGACCCACATGAATACATCCCCCACCCCCTCCAAGAATCATTGTAAAATCCCTGAGCTGCTTTCAGAACTGCCAGCTAAGCACTTCAGAATCTAACTGCAAGTTTGAAAAACAAAAGCAGGTCAAAGTCAAACTCTCAAACCCCTCACAGCTTAATCCATTTTTTTTTCACAAATAAAGAACCCTGGTTTATGGCTTTTATGGTCTGAGTTTGAGTTGAAACTACAGGAATTAAGCAACAACCTCAGCTCTGTGTAAGCTGTGTCCTTCCAAAATGGTACAGAAGGGATCTGGATCTTGCCACCAAGTGAGAGGATCCCTAACTTTCATCCAGCATCACACCTAACCCAGGGCAGAGCCTTCCCCCAGTGCCTGCATCCCTGGGTGCATTTCCACAAGTGCAATTCAGAGAAGTGAATGTGCAGCCCTGGGGAAGGGGGGAAAGGGGAGCAGAGACACGGGGCTGGAGCCCTGAAAAGCCAGGTTTGCTGGTGCAGGAGGCACAGGATTGTGGGGTGCAGGAGGCACAGGATTGTGGGGTGCAGGGACCACACAGGAGCTCTCCTGGCCTCAGCAGCACCAACCAGACTGGCTGCAGGCTGAGCAAGTGCCAGCAAGCCAGGCATGGATGTTTGGCTGCTCCTGTGCCTCTGCAAAGACATCCCTGGGCAGGCAGGGAATGGCACAGTCTTGCTGCAAGCCCTGCTTAGCTGTGCCTGCCATGATTTCCAACTCCAGCCCTGTGTCTTTGTTTGGAAAGACAGGTGTCTGCCAGGGAAAAGCCAGAGCATCCCTTGGAATGGAGAATGTTAACCCCCCTCACTCTGAATTATTATAATTTTGCAATTAAGGGGCTTTCAGGCAAAGATATGGGAATAGGAATAACAGTTATTTGCTAGGAATATTAAAAATAAAAATGTAGTGGTACAAAAAACAAGCAAACAAACAAAAAGAAAATAAAAAACACTGCCAGAGTCAGAACATGACCTGACACCCTGTTGGTCAGGGTGTTGGTAGCAGTGGAATTAATTCCTCCTGGAGTGACAGATGTGGTTCTGTTGGAGCAGAGATGATCCTGCAGAAGGCTCCAGTGGTGCTGAGATGGGTCTGGGCTCCTCTGGGAATGCACACAGGCTGTGCTGGGTTCTGATCCCAGCTTTGATCCAGGTGGGAATGCTGGGCTCCTCCCCTGGGTGCAGCATCTCCCATGGGATGCTGGAATTGTCTCAGGCCTGCAGTGAGCCTGGATGGCCCCTGAACAGCAGAGATCCCTGCAAGGAGGGGTCCTGGCAGGGATAAATAACCAACAGATAACCCCGGAGGGAGGATGGGTCCTGGCAGGGATAAAGAACCCTGCTACACCTGGTTTTACAGCAGATATCCTCTGCAGGGAGGGGTCCTGGAAGGGATAAAGAAACACTGACCCACCTGGTTTAACAGCTGATATCCCTGCAGGGAGGATGGGTCCTGGAAGGGATAAAGAACCCTGCCCCACCTGGTTTAACAGCTGCCCATTGACAGAAGGCACCTGTCCCCTCCACCCCTGGAGTTATGAGATAAAGGAAAACACCTCTTCAACCCATTTCAACAGATGAGAATAGAATACATCTTGCATTGCAGCCCAAGACACCCTGTGAGAGTGATTCAGAGCATTTTCCTACCTGCATGACCCTACATGTTTTCCTCCCCTGCCTGCAAGCCAGAGGCACGAGGTGCCCCTGACAGCCCCAAAAGCAGAGGGGGCTCTGCCTTGTCTCTCTGGACTGGAGCCATGGGGCCTGCTGGAACTGGGAAAGGGGAGCAAGGAACTGGAAAATAGAATCAACAATTAAAGAGCCCACTGGAAATGTGGATGAAGGAAAACCACTGAGGGATCAACCAGAGTCTGCCTATAATCACTAGCAAAGCAATTACAGAATTAGGGATGATTTATAACAGACTGAAGAGCTGGATACTTGGCACATGCTATGGAAAAGCTGCAAGGAGGGAATTCTGTATGCTGGCACCAGGCTCAGGAGCCACAAGTGATGCAGCCTCAGCAGTTCTGTCCTTTACAGAGCAAACTGAGCAGCATTTGGATGTCTTTTCTTATAGCTCTCAGCTTCCAGCTATAATTTGGTCCAGCCATCGATTCCAAGTTTTAAAAAAAATCAAAACAAACAAAATTTAGTTATGCAGAAGGTTGAAAAATATGAGGGATGATTAATAATAGCCACTGTTTCCTCAGTGCTGTAACACAGAGCAGCTTCCAGGCAGCACTGGCAGCTCTTTTGGGAGGAAATTACCATTGACCAGCTTTACAGGTGGGGAAACTGAGACACAAAAGGGCTGCAGAAAGCAGCTGGTTTAGCCCAGCTTTAGAGTTGTAGTCCTAGACTTTTATTATACATAAAACTCTGAATATTCCTGGAAACTGGGGCAGGCTGATCTGTGATACACTGTCACCCAGCATCAGCCTTCACTTGTGTCTCTGCCTTGCTTGCTAAGGACATAATTCCACTGTTATTTTCTCCTTTCTTGCACTGGCACAGCTTCATATCTCATTGCTCTTTATCTTCCATCTATATAATTTACTCCAGAATTTCACAGGATGATTTTTGCCACCAACCAGCAGCAGCTAAAATACCTGCCCAAGATTTAGTGGAGTGGAGAAACAAAACCCAAACTCACTTCCAATCAACTCACACATGAGCAACAAACCCCAAGCTGAGAAGTCCAAGACTTCCAAATTAGTAGGGTACAAATTCCTTTGGAAAGCTCCAGAAAGCTCCAGGGGATCCTCCCACTGACAGTGGAAGGATCAAATGTAAAAGACAGAGGAGTTTCAACAGGCAGTGGCTCTAAGGGTAAAAATCAGCTTTATTTGAAGCTCTGCTGTGCCAGTAAGGAAGCAGCCAGGGCTGCCTTCACACCCAGCTCAGAGTGATCAATCACCATGAATCATCCCTTGAGAGAGGAGCAGGGAGGTGATTTAAACACTGAAACATGCCTGCTGCTGTTCAGCAGGTACCTGCATGACTGGGCTGACATACCCACCTCAGAGGGACTTCAAACAGCCCGGGGAGGCAGGCAGGGAGGTGCAGGAGCACACCTCAAATCCATGTTCCCAGACCTCTGAGCCCCCACACAGGGGACAATCCCAGCCTTGCTGTTGCAGAAGCACCTTAGAGCCTCAATATTTATTTTCACCTTATGTGTTTCTTTAAAATATCCTCAGCTTTACAAACAAAACTGTGGGGTTTTTTGGGGTTTTTTTGGGTTTTTTTTTGTGCTGACACTCACATGGTACAGACAGGCCCTGTAAGGCAGCACCAGAGATGGAGAGAGAAAACACAGCCACACAAAAAAAGCAAAGCTGCCTCTCTCCTTACTGAGGGAAGGACAAGCACAGCTTTAAGGACAACTGAGCAAACAGAGCTGGGGTTTGAGTCCAGTTCTGTACAAACTGGCAGGGACTGCAGAATGATGCAGGGAAACCAGTGCCCAAGAACAACAGAGGGTCGTGGTGTCAGCCCAGCCCCTCAGCCCTGCCAAGACAAGCCAGGCAGCATCACAGGCTGCTGGCAGTGTTTTGGGGGGCTCTGAGGAGTCAGCTGGGGCTCAGGCTGGGGCATGAATGGTTTCCCAACAGAAATGATTCAGAGTCTGGAGCTGTTTCAAGAGGAGCTGGCTGGTGCCAGGAGCTTTGTGAATGTAGCAGCAAGGAATGCTTCCTCCCTCCTCATCCCCCGGCTGCTGCCGGGACCAGGCTGTGCAGAACCACTCAGAAAAAGGGGGTTGTGATCCAGAAACCCCCGGGGGGAGCTGGCCTCCACTTGCACACGGGCTGGGAAGGGAAGCTCCATGGAGTAGCTGCAGAAAGAGTCACCTGCTGGGAGGGTCGAGCCCCAAAAAACCCTCACCTCACCCGTGGCCAAAGGCAAACAGCTCTGCTCTGAGGAGGAGGGGAAACAGGGACTATAAAAGGGATATTACAAGCCCTAGTGCAAAAGCCTTCCTGCTGCTGCTGTGTTGAACAACTCATGTTCCCAAGAGGAGCAAGGACTGAGAGCAGTCAGATCCCATGGAGGGTTCCCATCCCCTGCCAGCTCCCAGCCTGGCACAGCTGCTGCCCTCACCCCCTGTGGCCCTGTCTGGTGGATTAATTTTCCTGATTGGATTAATCCTGATGGATTAATTTTCACTCAGGGGGTTGTTCCTACCTTGGCCTCCCCTGGCTTGGGTGCTGTCCCACTGCCACAGCCCCTGCTTGGTGTTGTAGTGGTTGTCCAAGGGTTTTAACCCATTTAAATCTGCCCCCAACATCACAGGCAGCTCCATTTCCAGTGAGGTCCTTGTGTGTACTGAAGTCAACTACAATCATCATCTTTTTGCCTTTCCTTTTCTTTCCCTCTAAGACTGAAACTACAGAAAGTAACTCAAGGTGCATCCACCTGGCCACGGCTTTTAGCCATCATCTCTGAACAGAGCACCTCAGAATTCTGAGGACAAACACTGCCTGTAAACACTGTCTTGGAGAGGAGAAAAGCAGTGGAAAATCACAGTTTAACTAAACTGCTCCAACATGCACCCTCAGGATAGTGTTACAAAAATACCTCACATTTCAGTATTTGCTCACTGGTCTGAGCACTGGTGGATTCAGTTCTCCTACTTCCCCCTTCAGGCAGCTCATGAGTAGGAAAAAAAGATTGAATCCTCAGTTAAATAATCTTTCCTGAAGCATTCAGCAGGTTCTGATCTCCCCAGAACATCTCCACAGCCATCTGCAGGACCAAACCCTCCAAGTCTTACTTGCACTGCTTGGTCCTCATGGCCAGAGGAGTTTTCCCAAGGAGTCGGACCCAAGGTTGTTCATTTTGACAGAAAACACGGGCTTTTGAGCAGAAATTTGAGCAGGCACCAGGTGGAGCTGTTCCCAGCTGTATTTCCTTTTTCTGTAGTTTTTTTTCTATCATGAAGAGCTGTAGGGAAGGCAGCCAGCAGTGTGGTGCCTGCCTTTGGAGAGGCCCAGCATAAATCAGCCTGATCAGAGCCATTCTCCAGCCTCTGCTTCCAAGCCATGAACGAGGAGAAGAACACACAACCATAAACAGATTTCTCCTTCAATTAAAGCCAAAACCATTTTTATAATAATTATTACTAGCAGCACAGGACCAGTGCCTCACAGCCCACCGTTCTGATTGAAGAATTAGAGGCTGTTGATACCCACAAGCCCCTCAGCAATGTGGTTCCAACCTGGAGGTTTTCGAGGAGAAAAATCTGCCCTGCTGCTGAGCCGTGCCCATTTCATTGGCACTCCAACTTATCTAACCACAAGAGCAGCTTGGCCAATGACAAATTACACTGTTTATACAATTAACAGCCCTGGATGAGCATATCTCTTCCAAGAAACCATGAGCACTTACAAAGCTGTCTTTTTACAGCGAGGAAGAAAGCCAATGCAAAAGCGGAGCATGTGGCTGCCAGTTATAATTGAAATCATTTTAATAATTCATGCCTCATTACCTTGCCACATGGCAGTTCAAAGACCATCTCCTAATCCTTTAACCCTTCTCTCCTGCGTCCTTTGGTTTGGTTTCTTAGTTTAATCAGTGAAGAAACAAAATGGGGAATGCTCATCAGCACTTGCCCATGGGGACAGGACCCAATGGGGGCTGCTGACTCTAAGCTCTTAATCCCCTTCCTCCTTCCCTCCTTGGTCTCCTGATTTGATCTCTCACTGCCAGCTGAATCAGTAAAGAAATTGATAAACTACCTATTAGATATGCCAAGCTGTTGGCTGGAGCTGGAATTGCTGTGTGGTGTGTTGTGGTACAGCACTAAGGACAAGGGCAGCTCCTGTTGTTTAGCAGCTTTACATGGCCAGGTAAGAACTGCTGGAAGCAATTGTGTCCTTTATCCTCTGGTATCTCCTAGGATTTTTCCAGCTTTGAGTTGTCCTCTGGGTAGTCAGTGCCACAGCCATGCCCTTTCTCCTCAGCAGAATTGCAATTTGAAACTCAGGATACGAGAACATAATATTTTTAATGGTTCTGAAGCTTTCTTGTTGCCCCTTTGGCCACTGAGGGAGAGAGCACCTGATGTCTATTTACTCTTCCAGTACTACATGGGCAGATTGCAAACAATAAAGCAAGATCTAATGTTATTTATGGCTGCAAGTATGGTCCTGTTCTCTCATGAAAAGGAAATAACCTTGTAAAAACACATTCATTTTAGGCACAGTGTGTATTTACACACAGGAAGGGTCCCTCCTTCACCAGTTTAACTCTATGTGGGTGAGGGAAACCAAACCACGTACACACAAACATGCACCAACATGTGCCAAATAAGAGTGCTAGCAGGAGATTTCATCAGCAGCAGAGACTATCATCCTATCATTTATAAGTTGTTACTCAATGAGTTCCAGCAGGCAGGTTCACAGAGCTGGAGATAAACCCAGCCAAGCTGTAGCACAAGGAGCAGCACAAGCTCTGTGCTGCTGTCACCTCTCCTCCAGTACCCAAAGCTGAGCCCTGAGCCTCCAGCAGGGCAAAAAACCCATCTCAGGAGCTGGAACAAACCTTTCCTGAGCCTCCAGCAGGGCAAAAAACCCATCTCAGGAGCTGGAACAAACCTTTCCTGAGCCTCCAGCAGGGCACAAACCCTTCCTGAGCCTCCAGTAGGGCACAAATCCCATCTCAGGAGCTGAAACAAACCTTTCCTGAGCCTCCAGAACAGCACAAACCCCATTGCAGGAGCTGAAACAAACCTTTCCTGAGCCTCCAGCAGGGCACAAACCCTTCCTGAGCCTCCAGAACACCACAAATCCCATCTCAGCAGCTGAAACAAACCTTTCCTGAGCCTCCAGAACAGCACAAACCCCATTGCAGGAGCTGAAACAAACCCCATCTCCTGAGCCTCCAGAAGGGCACAAACCCTATCTTCTCAGCAGCTGAAATAAAACTTTCTGAGTCCCCAGAACAGCACAAACCCCATCTTCTCAGCAGCTGACACAAACCCTTCCATGCTGCAGCTCCCAGCTGCATTTCCACACAGGGCAGAGCTGCTGGCAGGGTGGAGAGAACCCTCAGGGAGTTTTTGTGCCCACTGCTTTTGAGCTGCTGTCCAGGGGAGCAGATCTGGGTCCCCTGGCAGCAGAACCAGCAACTTGGGGAACGTTTCAAACACACACAGGAGTCAAGCCTGAGGGGATGGAAACCTGCCCAGCTCCAGTGGCATTAGAGAGGAGATTTATCCCATTTTTTTAAGTCTATCACAAAGGTTTTTCTGGTGAACACAGAGCCATTCCCACCTCCCCTGCAGCAGGGAGAGGGGATGTCTCACCTGCTCCCTGCATGAAGTGCTTATCAGAGGAGTTGCTGTGCCTGTGGATGGTCTGGATTAGAGTGTGGGGAGTCCCCTGTGCCTTTTCCCAGGCTGGATGAATGCCTGGCAAGAAAAGGGATCTTTGCAGGGAATTTATTAGGCAGCCTGAGCAGCACTCCAGAAGCTGCATGTTACCTTTGAAGCCCTAAAATAAAATCTATTGACAGATCACTCTGCCTGCAGGGGGAGGACAAAGGTGATCAAACACAGGTTTCTTTCATGGATAAGCTCTGAGCCAAATCTCTCCATTTCACAGGGAAAAGAGTACAATGAGTGTGACTCAGGCAGAGCTGTGTGGGTGATGTGCTGCCCACAGGCAGGATGCTCAGCTGATGAGGCCATTTCAACCACTAGACCCCATCCAACACATCATGCTGCACTTAAATGTTGCAGAACCAAGGTGCCCAGGTGGGGTTTTTGCCCTCAGAATGTCTACAAGAATTCTTAATTCCCCTTTTCTATCACTACTTGCATTAACAAGCACTGCCCAGTGACAAAAAAATGTTAAGGCTTTCAAGTACCGTCAAATTGGATTTTCCAGTTTGTAGGAGAGGAAAAGTAAAGGTCACAGTGATCATTACAGCTGTCCTCTTATTCAAAGCAGAGCACTTTAGAGAAGAGTTTGGCCTCACTTCTAATCAGCATTCAGTTCTGAAGAGCTTGGGGCTCTTCTGGTCTGGGCAAAGGGCCAGAGAGTGACACTGAACAGAAAAAGTAAGCAAAGTCTACTCTAATATCACTGAGCAAACCAGGTGAAATACAAAAAAATAAGTCCATTAAAGCACAAAGCTCTAATTCAGTTTCCTGAATTTCAGTTTCTTTCCCCGTAACAAGATTAGGAATTACAGTAAAACAGGCAAGACACTGATCTTGAGTTTGGTGTTTAAGGAGCATTAAAATGGGGAAAATGCTGCCAACACACAGCAGAAGTCTGAGGATCAGAACAGAGCTGTGGGTCACAGAAGGAATCAGAGCAGGAGTCCAAGAATTTGCCACAGCCGTGTTCTGGACAGCTCTGGAAGATTACCTGCTCCCAAATTCATCCTGTCTGCGAGCTGGCTGCTGCTCCCTTCTCAATTCCCAGGCACACTGCACCCTCCAGTCCCATCCAGCTTTTTACAGCTGAATCTCCTCCAGCTCTTCCCTTCCAAACCCATGTTAAAGTCTTTTAAGGGATCCCAAGCATTATCCAGCTGAACACAAAGGAGGAAAGCTGACCATGTCTCTCCTCCCTCCCTGGCCATCCCTCCCAGCCACGCTGCCAACTTCCAGCACATCCTGACCATATATTTAGTCTGCAGTAATTTGCTTTGCATTGTCTGTCCAAGCTCAGGAATTACATATCCAGTGAGGCATCCAGCACTCTGGGAAACCCTGGAGTTTTGGAGACTCCACTCCTCATGCTGCTGCCAGAGGTTGAGAGACCAGAGCACCACAGAGACTCAGAGGAGCTGAATGGCAGCTCAGGGAGACAATCCCAAATCCCTGTCTGTGTGTGCTGGCAGGGAGTGGAGCAGGGTGAGAGTTGGCATTGCAGTGATGCAGTGATCCAGGGAAGGTGAGAGCTGGCATTGCAGTGATTCAGGGAAGGGATCAGTCCTGGGCCACTGGGTCCTTGGCAGTCCTAGGACACAGGGCACAGTCATGGGCTCCTCATGGCAGAGAGGTTGAGGCTCAAGAGCCACCAAAACATCCTTAAAATGGAAAAAAAACAAAACCCTCCAACTGGCAAAAAACCATTTCCAACTCGGGCTCCTTTGTGTTGTTTATAAGGGAAGATTGGGTAGGAGAACTTGGTTGGATGGAAAACCCTTGGAGGCCAATGGCTGTGAGACACCTTCTCCTAAGGAACCCAAAGCTTCTCATTTGTCTGCCTTTAAAGGAGACCAAACTCTTCTGTGACTGAACATCTGGGCCAAGCAGTGTCCCCAAGCCTGGAGCTAAACCTGTCAGACAAGAGCCTGGAGGAGGCACCTCAGTGACCCAGCAGAGCACGAGGCTGCACTGAGGCTCCAGAGCAGCCCAGGGACATGGCAGAGGCTGGCACACCAGGGAGCAGCAGCAGTGATGGCATTCACCTCCTGGACACCCCTGCAGCAGGTCAGATTTAACCAACACCTGCAGAAGAAGCAGCCACTTCCTAAAAAGTGGTGATTCAGAGGCTGTTTAGAGTGACCCATGTCCTCATTCCAAGCTGGAGGTACAAACAGGGTGGAAGTGAGAGGCAGAGCCATCACTGCCCCCAGCCCTAAGATTCACACCCCAGAAGCAGCACCCTGCTTGTGCAGGGCAAGGTGTGATGTGCAGGAGCAGGATGCTCATCCTGGAGACAGCTCCTTCTCTCAACACTGCCCTGTGCACAGCCTGGGATCCCAATCCCTCCCTGGGGTGGAAACAGCTCCTTTTACTGGGTTTCCATCAACCATTCCATGGTGGCACAGTCCTCACCAGGACTGCAGGTGCCCCACAGGGGGAAGATGAGCTGGAGGAATTATTGGAACCCACCACAGGCACTGCCCCTGCTTGGGTCCCTAGAACAGTTCAGCAGAGGGTGTTGGTGATGTTGGAAAGTGCTGTGACAATTGCTGGTGGGCAGATGAAATGGGTTTTTTTCTGCAAGTCCTGGTGTCTTATCATTATTAGGGCAGACACAACAAATAGAATCTCTTCAGAAGGCTCAGAAAGTTCTTTATTCTGGCCACCTTCTGTCTTTTGTACAGTTTTTACAAACCTCGAGGGCAACTTCTAATTGGTTAATGGATTTCTTGTTAATTATTCTCTTGGTTAGTAAAAGGTGTTTCACTTGTCCATCAAATCTCTCTATTCTCAGATTGTTTACATATTTTCTTTAGTGATTCTCATGGGACACATCCCTTGTTATTACAGGCACACTTATTTTTTCACCCTCAGAATAGATTGTTGTGTTAAACTCATCCTCAAAATATGGGAACTTACAACTTGCTTGTTGGCTGCACTCAGAAAGAAATGACAGGCTAGCTCTTAATTTAATAGAGCAGGCCTGATTTTATGAGACTTTTCTTTTATAATTCTTTTACCAATGTCACAACATTTCCCACCCAGCTCCAGTCCCTGGCTGTGATGCCGAGCAGGAGCAAGGATAACCTTGGAAAGGAAAGGAAAACGACACAAGGAAATTTTCTCTCCAGAGCACGTTCCCCTGCCAGCCTGTTCCCGCCTCAACACACAGAAATTCCTGAGGAAATATCACCCTCTTGTGTCAGAAACGAAACGAGCAAGAAATGCTCCAAAAATGAAAATAAAGGCACTCACACCACCACAGCTGCACAATCCTGGGAGGGCAGGGATGGGGGAGCTGCTCCAGAGCTCCTGCAGAAAGGGTTGTGCTCTGCTGCTGCTGCTTTAAATGCAAAATAACCAAATAACCCCACCCCACTTCACTCAGGAGTCTACTAATTAAATTTATTTTGTGGGTTTGGATTTTTGGGGTTTTTATAAACTTTTGTTTGTTTGTTTTTTTCAGGGGTTATGGATTTTTTTCTTTGTTTCTTTTGATTTGTTTTTTGATTTTGGGGGGGTTTGTTCTGATTTGGTTTTTGTGGGGTTTTTTTTGGGGGGGTTATTTTTTCATTTCTTATGGAGCTTTTTTGGTTTTGTTTTTTTTTGTTTTTTTTTTTTTGCTTTTGTCCATTTTGGTCATTTTAGCATCTCTCACACAGCACTAATTATGACAGCAACCCTTCACAGAAGATTACCATATCTCATTTGGTTTGGTCTGCTCACTTGCAACCAGGGTAAAAATATTTCCCACTGTCCCATCCAGGCTCAGGTTGCTCATCCCAGGGTGCACAAGGTGCCATCTCCCATTTCACTCCCCCTGCATATTTCTCTCCATCTCCTACATCCTCTTAAAAAGCCACAAGCACACAAAAAAAAATAGCTTGGGGAAAAAAAAAATCAGTGATAAATAGCAATAAAATAGCCAATTGCAGACATGAGATGCACAGTGTGTTTGTCATTTAGATTTAATCAAAATGTTAATAGGCATTCAATGTTATTTGAGAATTTCAGATGTATTTAATATGAGTGGATTTGCATATCTACCACTGAGTTTTTAATCCTTGATAAATGTGTAGAATAATCAATTATTCAATGAACATACAAGAGCTGGCTGATTAAATCTCAATTATAAAGGCAAGTCTTACCCACTCTATTTATTATGACTGTTCTCTCAGCATTGCCTAATTAAGCCATATTTGATTATGGGGTGAAAAACATTTATTGCAGATATTGTGGCTCTGTAATTGATGCATATCTGTGGCCTGGCTGTTAAGCCCTAATAAATACATTTTAAACAGCTAATTATTTAATTAACAACACTCTTCCAAGCTCAGTGCAAGCCATTCTGCCAGGAAAGCCCTGATAGGAATGAAATCTCTGGAAGCTGCTGCAATGTTTTCACCCCTCTCTCCACATGCCAGCCTTGCTGGGATGCTCCCAGCTCTGCCTCCAGTGCTTTGAAAAGAGATTCCACACAAAGACTGGGATCCACCAGTCCAAACTGGTCCCTGCAGCGTGGACATGGACCCTGAACTGGTGTTTATCTGTCAGGATCCAGGGAGAGGAACAGGCACTAACAGGCACTAGCAGGGGGTGCTGTGGTTTTGTCTGTAGGACACACCCAGATCCTTTTATTGAACACTTTTCTCCTTAATCTTGTGCTGCCAACATCCTGCTACTCAGCAGGTTTCAGAAGCAGCCTCACAGGTTCACTCCCACCTTGAAGACAGCTGAAGGTCAGCAGGATGAAAGTACAGTTCCATGGCATTGCATGTTCAGCCACATCTTCTCTTGTCTCTTCATGTGTCTCTTTAAGCTGCCAGTCAGGTGCTTCAAAGTCCCTGAAAAACCAGGCAAAAGTAACAAATCAAACCAAAAATCTGTGTGTAAAAGCCAGTGTTGGATAGTGATGGCTTAAAACTCAGTCCAAACTGGCTCAATAATTTGGTTTTTCACAGTGTCTCAGAAAGAATCACTCTAAGGAGAATACTCCCCAGTTTTTATCTTAGGGGAGTGGTTGAAAGCTATTTCACCTTAATGCAGACTTTTTTGGGTAAGACATATATTGAATAGAAATGCAGCTACCTGCATCTCCCACCCAGAGCTGATGGGGAGATGGCAGGGATTCCTCTGGAGTGGGATCATCTGTTTGCAGCTCTGAGCTGCTTTTTCCTGGGAGGGAGAGTCAAAGCTGAAGATCTATCATTAGGACTTCAAAAGAATTTTAATGAAGCAGAAATCCTAAATGCAGAAAATTGAAGAGCCTCCTGTTTTATCCCTGGTATCTAAATCCTGTAGGCAACATGAAAGTCACTGAAATATTTCTAAGCCTGAATAAAAACGTACAGATGAGAATCTTCCTCTGATGAATATTTGATGGGAATAGTCTCAGCATGGAATGTGGAGAGCACCTTCACTCCCACACACATCTGTGTGTACATGCAGAAAGCTCCAGAGGCTGAGACACTACCCAGGAGTCTGAAATTAAGAGATTTTGCCATGCAAAAAAAGCACAACCATCAGCTTCTGTGTTCCTCTGCCAGCCAGGGAGCACCAGCTCCTCCTCACTGTGGTGCTCATCAGCCTCTCCCTCCACCCTGCTCCCCATTCAAGCCCCTCCATCTGATCATTTCCAGGTTTTATCATGAGAAAACATCATTCCTAAAGCAGTTCATTCAGCACAAATTGACACCAGGACATCCCTCCACAGCAATTCTTCAGTGTGGCTGTGTCAGCTGCACACCAGATTTACTGCCAGTCCCTCTCCTCGGGCAGCAGCTCCTCCAGGGCTGACATCAGCCAAGGAAAAGGAGCAGCTTTGTTTTCCTGGCACTCCCGGGCACAGGCTGAGGTGTGAGCACAGCTCAGGGTCAGCTCAGACCAGGGACAAGGGAATTAAACTCCAGCACAGCCTGGGAGTGATGCCACCAGCAGGAGGCTTCAGGGACAGATCAGGCACACACTTCGCTCCTGGGATGGGCTGGATCCAGACACAGGGAATTATTTTGTGTGCTGGAGTTGTGCAAGTCCTTTCCAGACCTTTTTGGCCCTAGCCCATGGCTCTGCTTTAGCATCCTTCCTGCTGCCTCTTCCCAGGCTCCAGGAACAGTCTGTGTCTTTCTCCATTCTCCTAAAATGTCATATTTTTAACAATCCAGGGAGTTCCCTCCCTCATTAATGGGAATGCCCAGAGGTGTGACAGGTGGTGTCTCATCTAAGCATAAAAAAAGATATTAACAAAAGCCTTTCCACCATTACACCCTTAAACACCACTATGTGATCACATGTTTTCCTGTTAAGCAACTGGACAACTCCTGCTGCAGTATTCACCATTAAAAGTCTTTTAAATGTGTTTTTGCTGATGTAAAAAAAATATGTTTGAGGCCACAGAGTATTAAATATGGATTTCCTTCTTTTAGACTGGTATTTCCTTTTTGTTTAGCTGAAAAGGGTTTCAGTCACAACCTTTCCCCTCAATTGGCCAGGCTGTTTGACAGAGCTAAAGGCAGATTTAACCAATATCTGGTGTAGTAAATTGAAGCACTTCACAGCTACCACTTGTTGTACTTGTGGTTTTTTGAAGACACACATCCTGTTTTTATGCAAAGGAGACAAAAAGACACAAAAGCAGGGAGGAAGAGCCCAAAAAATAAAAATATACCTTCCAGTTCTTACAAACAGAACTTGCTCCTGAGGACATACACTGCCAGCACAAATATTAAGGAACACTTCACAATGACAAGTTGAGTTTTTGAGGCATTGCATGTGCCTGCCTTTTTATTTGAAGTCTTTCAAGGTAGATGAAAAGCCACAGATATCCTGGGGGGTTGATTCAGGCCCCTGTTAGACAAAGGGCAACCACACAGACAGGTGCTTCCTGGGGGAGGATGCCAGCTGATGTACAAGGTGCAGCCAAACCTCAGAGAGCTGCAAAAAGTTGTGACATCACCTCTTTTTTCACTTTCAGAGTGAGCACAACGTACCAGCTAAGGGCTTCTGGGAGTGCTGGGGACACTGGGAACATCCAGCACCTCCTTCCCCAGAGCACTGCAGCTCCCTCTGAGCAGGGGAGCACCTGCACTCCCTGCATCTGCACCTGCACACAGCCCCAGGATGCAGCTGGGAGCATCTCCTGCTCTTTCCAGGATGTCTGACAATTCCAGTTCACTCCACTGAGTGACAGAGTGGCCACAGGCAGCTGTGGCACAGAGCACAGTGTGGCAGTGAGGGAACCACAGGCAGCTGTAATGATGTCTTAAGATTTTAACCTTTACATTTTTCAGATCCTGTATTGCTTTGGTGCATAACTCTGAACTCTGTATGAAATGTTGGCTGTTCTTCACATTTTGGTCACACAAAACAACCCTTCCAGGCCTTTATTCTCTTAACTTTATCTGGCCTCTGTTTTTAGGTAAGCAGAAAAAAAGGCATCAGTAACACAGAATATGGTGTGACAGTGACAGTGACAGTGACAGTGACAGTGAGAGCAAGGGAGCCAAGGGGTCACAGGCAGCTGGAGCAGAGATCACAATGTGACAGTGACAGTGACAGGGAACCAAATGACACCCCAGGCCCCCCTGCATCCCCTGCAGGCCCTGCAGCACTGCAGCCCCTGCAACCCTGCAGCCCCTGCAGC
>WEIU01013383.1:232771-286226 GCA_013389925.1 Aegithalos caudatus | reverse complement strand
CTCCTGCACATAAATCACACCCCAAGCCCCCTGCAGCCCCTGCAACCCTGCAGCCCCTGCAACCCTGCAGCCCCTGCAGGACTCCTGCACACAAATCACACCCCAGGCCCCCTGCAGCCCCTGCAGCCCCTGCAACCCTGCAGCCCTGCAGCACTCCTGCACACAAATCACACCCTAGCCCCCCCTGCAGCACCCAGGCTTCTCTGTTTCCACCACAAAACCACAGTTTTTGTCTTGAGGCACGAGAGCAGCCCAAGAGAAGCAAGCTGCAGAAGGCATGTTGTTGAGGAATGTAATTATTTTTATTATGGATATTTGTGTCTCTCTTTTTGTCCCACCCAAGTGCTGCCCCCAGGTCTGAGCATTAGGAATAAGAGGCACTGGAAGCACTGCCCCTCTCTGCCCTCAGCCAAGCCCACTCAGACAATTTGCAAGCTCACCATGACCAGCATGGTGAGATTCACTAACAATTTACTAACAATTTATTAACAGAAGCACCAGAAGGACGACAGCCATCCTTTCAGTGATGGATCCCTTCTGGTTCACCCAATCCTGGACAAGTCTAAAAGTTGCAAAGCCTCAGTTCAGGTTGTTCATTTGAGTTTCTCTGTGGGCTCTAAACCTGGCAGGAATTCTCCTCTGTTTCCTATCTTGGCTAGAACAGAAATATAATGATCTATTTTTCCATACTACAACTTTACTTCCAAGAGACCTTTGCAAGAAGGAGCACATGGCTCTCTGTGTGCTCTCTGTAGAAGGAATATTTTTATTTTTAGCCTTGAAAGCCATTAGGAACTGTAATTTTTTTACCTGCAGTATGTACACACATATACTTCGCTTCTTTTTTTAAACCTTAAACTGTTCAGGCTTTCTAAAAATAAAATAAAGATTTTTGAGTCCAAAAGCTATTAGAGTTTAGGCACCAACTGCCATCACTTTGAGGAGACTTCCTAGAAAAACTTCCACAATGAGCATTAGAAAGTCTGAGAATGAGGGTAACAGAGCAATCCACAACAATGCTACAGAGTCCTTCAATAATCTTAATTTCTCAGAAATCACAAGCATTTGTGCAAAATGTCACCTCTACATTGGGACTCTAAATGTCACTCACCCACAATTGTCTCTGAGCAGAGATAATACAACACAAGTGGAAACCACGACCAGCAAACTGGCCTTAGTGATTTCTCAGAAGAAAATAATATATGGAGGATGAGACCCCACAAACCAAATGTCTTTTTTTTTTTTTTTTTTTTTTCTGTCCTACCACATCAGAGTAATAAATTCCACCATCTGAGGATGCAATGATTGCTACCATTGGTAAAGCATCACTTGTACAGCAACCCAGAATGAGCTTTTACAGCTTGTGTGATTCTGCTAAGAGCAGGTAGACCAAATGTCTCAGGGTGTCATGAAATGCAGAGAGGGATGAACTTAAAGGATTTCCCAGAAAGTTATTAGTGACTAATTACTGATATTAATTCACAGAAGGAATGAGAGATCATCCTCCCCTGGTGCAGTGTTTAGACATTATTCCCATTACAGACAGAAAGCACAGGAGGGTAGCAGAGCATTTCTAATGTCTCAGGAGGAAATCTCTGGGATGTGTCCATGGATGTTTTCTCCAGGGACAGCTTCAGACACGTGCCAGCCAAAAGCAAAAGAATGGTTCTTGTGAAGTATTTACACAGGAATTAACACCATCCAGAGAGTTCATCCAGCCCTCCCAGCAGTTAATTACACAGAGTAATCACTTCCCATCCACAATTGGACAATCAACTTGTACCAGATAGATTGTGACAACACTGTCAAATTTTAGTGTTAGGACAAAATGGTTTATTCCCTTTAGTCAGAATTCAGACTGGTTGCTTTATTTCCATTTCTTAAATGAGAAAATTTATGTGAGATTCCTGTAGACAAGGCAGGGTGCTCTGGCTGTATGAGAGGGTAATTATGATGAGTAATGTATTGATTTTCTAAAATGTAAAAGTTAAAACCTGTTGAGACTCCAAATGAAATTAGAAAGATTTCTTTCATGTTGCACAAAGCCAGTAACCAGTCATTCCTGAAGGATTTGAGATAGTGTTAAAACCCATGCAAAACAACATAAACACTGTTAAATTTATATGACAAACAGTAAAAGAATTCATTAACTAATGCAGGAACATATTAACCAAATATGTCAGATTAAAGAAATGACACCAATGAAGCTTTTTCAGCACCTCAAAGCTCGAAGCTGTGAAAAAAACCAAATCTGTCAACCAGAAAAAATCCCTGAATGTTTTCAAATTTACTGTAAGCTGACTGCTAATATATTGCAAGCTGAGGGCTACAAAGCATTCAAAAAGAAACTAAATGCTTTGGAAAACAAGTGCTTACAAAAGCTTGCATAGCATGAGTGGAAATAATACCATGAGTGGTTTTTTACTAACACAGGGTCCTGGAGAAATCAGCAGTCAGTAGCTTGTCTTCAGCAGAGCCAGCAGTGCTGGACATATTTTGGCCAGATCCTCTGAATTCCATAGCAGGATGCCTCCTGCATGAGTTATTGGATGGAAAAGGAGTCACAAGCAGCCACCAGCAAGAGACAGGTGGGAGAAACTGGCTCCAAACCTCTCTCCCAGCGTGGGTTTCAGACATGGATCGTGTAGCACTCACAGCTGCTGGGAGCACACAAACACTGGATTGCAGGGGTCACTGGAGACATTCCATGTCCTGCAATATTGCACCAGCCACAAGAGCACAACCTGCTTCCCTCCTGTCTCCTGCCCTCCTGCAAAATGTTTTGTGGCTCAACTCAGAGTTCAGACACGTCCTTGTCTCACACACCCGAGTGAAGGGGTTAAAATGTTTTCTCCAGCTAAATTTTCCTGAGTCTGTAGGCTCCATCAGCACTAATCCACATGTGCTGGCTGATTTCCTCAGTTTTGCAAATAACCAGAAGTATCCTTGATGAGCCTTCCCCTTCCCAGGCACTGAGCCCAGGCCACTCCATCAGACCTGGCCCCTGAATCATTTCTGACACCCTTAGTGCTTTGCCTGTTGGGTTTTCTCTGCTTCTGACCTGCTGGCCTTGCTCAGCTGCCTTGGCTTGCTCCATGCCTGTTCCACAAACTCTGACACTGGAGCTGCAGCCCTGCTTTGCTCCCAGCTGTAATTCCTGTCATTTATCCCAGGGATGGGGCTGGGGACATCACCAGCCCCCTGATCCTGTTCTCACTGCTGCAGGTCCCATCCCAGCCCCACAACTGCACTGCCCACCTCTCCCTGAAAAGCATTTCCCTCTCCAGAGGCTGAGATGAGAGACAGAAAAAGAAGAAAAGGTAACAGAATTAGCCCAGAGCAATTCTGTCTGAAACTCTGGGGGTGAAAATTTCAGTTTTTCTGCTTTTCCAGGGAAGTTCTGAGACAACTCTGCATGTTCAGAGTGCTCCAATCCTCTTAGGCAGCCAAATCCCCAATTATTCCCTGACTGTCTGCAGCTGAATTCCCCAGCAGCTCATTCACCACTGCTTGGGTAAATGGTGGTGCTGATTCTCTGCCCCTCTACACATGAGATGTACAGCTCATGAAATGGCTCAGTGTGTCATTTTCCTCAGCAAGGTGTTACTTCCTTTTTAAAAAGTTGTTTATACCAAGCCAAAAAACCACACCTCCACTACTGTTTTATTTCACAGCTTTTTTTTTCCCCCTTCTTCTTCTTTTTAATTCACCACTGTGGTCATGTTTGCACATGTAGCAGTGCTGCTACAGAAACCTGACCTCAAATGCCACTTTGCTCATTGTGAACCTCCCTGTGCTAGTTCTCAGAGGTTTTGACCCTTTTTTGACTAAACCTGCACCTTGTTCCAAAAATGAAAATGTGATGAGAGGTGATTGACTATGGGCACCTCAATTCCTAGACTGGTACCTAATTTGTTGGTTCTTCCCCAGCTCTTCACCCACCCCTGAGCTGGGCTTTTCCAGGGACAAAGTCAGAATTGGTCCCAGCACCAATTCAAGAAGAATTCAAGAAAAGTTTGGGCAATGAGACATGGAATAAACAGGGTCTGAAGGGTTATTTTCTATTTTCTTCAGTGATTTGCTTTAAAAAGAGAAACCTCACTTGCAGATTTTGTAACTAAAGTGCAAAGCAGTTATTATGTTGTCTAGTGGGATGCTGTTAGGAGCAGTTTATAAGGAATTTTCAAAAAGCCTTGAATCACTATTTAAAAAAGAAATCTCCACAACAAACCACTAAAAGAAACATAAATTTATTTGTAAGAGATACAAAACAGGCTTTAATATATGTATGAGAATATTGAGGAACTGTACAAAACTCCAACAGAAATACAATTTATGCAGGTCTGGCCATGTGAAGACAGCACCTATTTGCTCACAGGGTGAACCTGCACCATCCACCCCTCACAGTGAGAGGATTTCTCCCTCAGGTCCAGGGCACAGCATTTTATGAGAGATTTCTGGAGGGAAATGTGCCCTCCTGAGGGGCAGGATTGTCTTGGCAAGCTGGGATCTTGTCAGAGCTCAGCTCTGGAGAGGAATTATCTTTTGTGCCTGGCTCTGCTCCAGCTATGCACTCATCAAAGACAGACTGACCCTAATCCCACAGAAAAAACCCACAAAAACAATTACATCAGCAGAGAGAAACTCCAGTCTAAGCCTGTCCTCAGCAAGCAGAGGTGACCCCCATCAATCCTGCCCTCTGACAAGGCAGTTCAGCATGCCTTTGTGGAAGGTTGTTGATTTTCCACAAAAACAAAAACTCAAAACACCCCTGGAGGAGGCTGAGCCCTTCCTTGGCCCAGCTCCCCACAGCCACCTATTCCAGAAGCTGTTATAAACCAAATTTAGGTTTTTCTTTCCTGGTGTGAATTTTGACAAATCCCTTTGACAAGAAGGGGTTTTAGATCAGCCCCACCCGTGCCCAGACTGGAATGCAGGCGTTGGCTTTTCCCTGGGTTATTTCACCTCGTGTTTTACAGTGTGGAGTCACTGGGATGGAGAAACTCACCCTGCTGAGACAGCAGCAGCACAGCACCAACATTCCTGCTGTCCCAGGGAGCCTCCAGCACCCAGCTCCAGTCCCTTTGCTCATCAGCCACGTCAAGAACACCACAAATCCTGTGAGGAGCTCTGGCAGAGGCAGGAAACTAAAATCTAGGCTTGGATGTGTTTTTGTGGGTCCATCATGAACTTGGAACAGGATCCAGGCATTTCACCCAGCCACGTTCCTGAAGTTTCTACAAAATAGATTTCCCTGCTGTAACTCCTGAGTAGTTTGAGGTGCCTGAGCTCCTGGGCAGATCCTGAGGATCCATGAGAGAGCTGAAATCAATGCCTGTGTGGATTCATTGCAAATTATTGCAGACCTGTGTGGTCTTCCTGAGCACTTAGCAAAGCTCAGAACCAGACCTCCCCATCCATCCCACCTTCCCAAGAAAGGGTTATTTACAAAGCTCAGAACCAGACCTCCCTATCCATCACACCTTCCCAGAAAATATTCTATTTACCAAAAAAAAAAAAGAGCCCACATGTTGCATTTAGCCCCAAAATGCTGCTTTTTCACACTGAACTGCATATATGCATCCAGGGTACCTGAATTTCACTTCATTTTCTGTACATCAAAACAAAACAAAACAAAACAAAACAAAACAAAACAAAACAAAACAAAACAAAACAAAACAAAACAAAACAAAACAAAACAAACATTTAAAAAAGTAGAAACCGCCTTGGATCCATTGCAAATTATTGACCAGACCCCTGTAGCCTTTCTGAGTACTTAGCAGAGCTCAGAACCAGACCTCCCCATCCATCCCAGAAAGGGTTATTTAACCAAGAAATGAGCCCACATGTTGCATTTAGACCCAAAATTCTGCTTTTTCACACTGAACTGCATACACATGTCCAAGGCACCTGAATTTCACTACATTTTCTGTACATTTTAAACTTTTTTTTTTTTTAAAGTAGAAACAGCCTTAGAAATTAGGTTTTTTTTCTTTCCACTGAAGAAGGTGGGTGATAGCAATTTCAGTTCAGGGGTTGAAGCAGCTCTCAGAGCTGCACACACAGTCCCAGCTGTGTTCATTCACCCCTGGAATAGGTGTTGCTTCTGACCAGGGTGCTCCGTCTGGAGTTGTAGGACATGTCCTCATACACCACATTGGGCTTTTTCTTCTGGAAGTATTTCTTCACCTGCAAAACAAAGAAAACAGCCATTCAAAACAGAGCCTGGAAAAGTCACAGCCAAGGAGTCATTTTCCATCTACATCATCTGTTGGAAGAGGAAACAGACTTTTAAAATTCCTCTCACGACCCAGTGAGATCTTAGAGGACCAAGTGGAAATTATCAGCTTATTTATTTAACTTTCATTTATGAGCCTGATGCAATTTCCTTCAAGAGTTGGATGTAACTGTAGCTTTGACATAGATAACAAATGACAATTGTAATAAATAAGGCTCGTTCTTAGATTATTACTGGTAACACAGGACTCCAGGTCCCACTGGGCTTTGACAGAATGATGTTACACTGCTGGTTTTTAGCAGTGCTGGATTCACATTTGGAGGGATGAGACAGGAGCCTGTGAATCACACTTAATTCCCAATAATCTTTATGGAGCAGAAGGATCTATCAGAGATCATTTCTGGGCACACAAAACAATATAACATTTTAAACTATCCCAGTGAAGGAAAAAAATTTGAATTTTTTTTTTTCTGGAAAGGGGCAATTTTTTCCTCCCAGCACTACTTTCAGAGTTCAGGCTATTTGATGAGTTTTTGTTGCCCTTGTGTCCCCCTCCAAGCATCCTCTTACATCTCTTACAAGCATCCTATGTACAGCTCCATGCCCAATTCACCAAAAAAAAAAAAAAAATTACAAAAAGCAAGCAAAGCAGAACAGTGAGGGGCTTTATTCAGAGATACACACACAACACATGGCTGTGTCAGCCACACATCTCACTCGAGGTTTGTTATCAAAAGACAAACAATATCTCATTTACAAAGGGTTACAGAAACACAAGGCACCGTGTTAGCTGCCAAGAGCTTACAGCTGGAAGAAATTAAACAAGGGCAAATAGGAGAGCAATAGGAAGCCACAATTCCTTGGGTTTATCAGATGTTTGCTTGACTCAGGCACTATTTAAAAACAATACCAGTTATTTCCACCTGCCCCAGTTTTGCTGTGCTGGCAGTGTACTTACATCCACGTGGCACAAGGTGCAGCACACCAGGGCACAGAGCAGCAGAGCCACCACGGTGAGAAGGGCATACAGACCCCAGGAGCTCTTCCCACATGCCTGATCCTCTCCTGCATTTCAAATTACAGCAGGATTGTTATAAGTACAAGGAGGTAGAATGTTATTTTTACTCTGAAAGAAATAATTTTATGGGCTGACCAAAAATTCAGATAGCAATAGCTACAGAGCCACGTTTGGGATGCCATGAGTGTTCTCATTGGCATTCCCTCTGCTCTTCCAGAGGCTGGGGGTGGCTGCAGGGGGGTCAGCAAGGAGCACTCCACAAAGGCAGCACCACACACCCCTCATGGGAGCAGAAAATGTTTTCCTGCAGTGATGCTGCAAAGCCCAATGAACAGGGTTAAATTAAACAGTAATACCAAAATCAAGCACTCACTTACTGGTTCTGATTTCAGCTTAACAAATGGGTACAGCACCATCCTACAGAAAAATTAAAAACTCATCTTTGGAGCACAGAAAACTAAAAACTCATCTTTGGAGCATGGAAAAATCAAACCCCCTCTTTGGAACAGAGCAAAATCAAATCTCCTCTTTGCAGCAGACATTCACAGAGTGCTCAGTGTGTAACAAGGGTGTGTAAGAACATCCCTGCTGTGAGCTGTGGTACAAATGCCCAAGGACTTGTTTTGTGCTCCCCAGTGTGATCTGTTTTTAAACACAAGACTTGCTAGAGGGAATGGTTTCTAAAAGCTGTTTATGTCACACTAAGGTCAAAGAATTGCTGCTGAAAGTACTTATTCATATCCTAAAACTGACAGATGGCACACAGTGAAGTGTTTGTTACCTTGTTTTGACCTTTTTTTTCCTTTTTCTAAGCTGCAGGATTATGGCAAGGTCTGAATTCCCCTCTGGTTGTACAAGGCAGGTGGAAACACAGAGTCTGTGTCTGGGCTCAACAGGGCACAAAGGAGCCTGAGCCCACTCTCCAAACTTTCCTGACTGAAGTTCCAAAAGCTTTCTGTCCACAACACAACAATAAATATTTATGGTTAAACAAGCAAAAGGGTTGTACCTTTAACCAGCAGCATGGTGCCACTTGCTGAGAGCAGAGGGGAACCTGCCACCAGCTCAGCACAGATGTAGTTATCACTGTCCTTTGCCTGCAGGTTGTGCAGAGTGATCACAGCTCTGTTTCCTTCCCTGGAATACTCCAACCGATTCCCAAAGGCAGGAGAAACCTCTGAGAGGTTCAGGTGTGACACAGACAGAACTTTGCCAGGCTGCACCAGAGTCCTGAGCAAGTAGAACTCATCTTCAAGGGAGCTTCTCAGCACACAGGTGATGCTGACAGACTGGCCTTGCTCAGGGTTGGCATAGGGAGGTGACTGCTCCAGAGCCCTGCTGGATTTACCTAAAAAACAGAGAGGTTAATGGTTATCACATGCTTAATTAGCTGGGGAGCAAGGGCACAGAGCAGACAGAAAGAACAGACCATAGAAATGTAGATTAAATGAATTTTTAACAGGCTTTGAGAAGAAGGATATATCTGAGGCATGCCTTCCTGCCTCAGGATCTAAAGTGGGACTGACCAACAGGTTTAGCTGTTTGTAAAGGATCTGCCTCTACCTTAAAAATTATAAATCCTGAGCTCCTCTAAGGGAATGCATCCTGGTCAGCACGTCCTGGAGCCATGCATCACTGCCTGCTTTCTCAAGTGAGATGGAGCCATGGAGAGACCTGGGCGCTCTTGGTCTGGATCAAATCACACAAAGTGTGTCCCATCAATGTTGAAAATGGTCTTTGAGAATGGAGGGGTCATTAATGATTCACTGTCCAGCTGAGAAGAACACTGAATTCCTCTGAGAACTTGTTCCTTTTTACATTAGCATTAAAGTGGGTGAGGGAGTGAGGACAGAATTTATCATGTTTGTAAAGGGAAGGTTGTAAGCATTTCAGAGAAAAGGACCAGAATCAAACAGAGATATAAAGCAATTTAATAAAATAATTTGGAGAGACAATACACAACAAACAAGATGTGATTCATTTGAGAAGACAAATGAAGCCAAGAAGTTTGAAAGGAGAAGCCCAATGGAGAAGATGATAATGCTTCATGGACATAAATTTCTATTGCTGATCAGCAATCAATTAGATTTCACATGCCTTGGGGACAGGAAAAGAAGAAAACCCTGTAAACTTTGGGAAAGATATTTCAGCTTGCAGGTCCTGCCTAACACCAGCCTCCCAATTATTACCAATTTGTCATTTAAGACAAATTAGTAAAAACAAAAGAGATTTGCAAAAACAACCACCACCAAAAAACCCCTCTTTGCTCTGCTAGCTGATTAAAAAGGTTTGACAGGTTGTTTTGGAAAGAGCTGTGGGACTTCACTGTTTCCAAACTGCTGCAGCAACCTATGACTCATGTGAAAATCTGCAGTTGGAATTAATGAGTCACAAATTAATAGTTTAGGATGGTTTGGGGGTTTTTTGGTACCATACTATCTTATGTGTTTTCTTCACTGTTTCAGGGAGCAAACCCACACTTTCCTTCAAATCTGTGCATGACCTGAGCAGACACAAAAGAAGTTCTGTCAGACTCTCCCTGCCATTGTGTCTTCTTCCAAACTTTGATTTAAAACATAGATCTGTATTTACCTTTATCTAAAGGTGGAATTGCAATGCCTTTGACCACTACTATGGTTTTCTTCCCACGTAGCTCTTTGTGATGGCCATTGGTTTCAACAATCCCAAGGCACTGATAGATTTCAGAATCAGATTCCTGTAACCTGTGCAGGGTTATCCTGAGGTTCTCCCCTTCCTCTGAGTACTCAGTGCGATTAGCAAAGTCAGGGTTGATATTTGGAGCTTCCTCCTTGGGAAAATTTATCACATTGAGATTCTGTCCCCTAGCTTTCAAGTACATCACCACTTGATTTTGTGCACCATTCACTGGGCAAGTTATGCTGATGGAGTCTCCTTCCCAAGCACTGATAACATCTGTTGACTGTTCTTTTCCTCCACCTAAAAATAAGAAATTCAATTGAATATTGTAATGTCAGAGTTCCTCTTGGTCTGTTCATATCAAAGTAGGTTTCAAAACCAACTCCTCCTCAACAGAACTGCTCTGTAAGAGTGGACCTCAGTCTCCTTATGCTGGACATGTCATTTCTTGGCTGTCCTGACACCTGTAGTGCCTCTCATGCCCATTGAACTGAGCAACTCAGCACCTTCCCAAGCTTCAAAGGCCTTGGAAAAAAAGTGGCTTCTGTCTTTCACACAGAAAATTTAGTTCTCCCTGTAGATTCCCAGGATGATCCTATTGGTTTTCAAAATATGAGCTGCAGTAAACAGCCTGATAATTGGTTTCAGGAATTTAAAAGTAAGAAAAAGTGGCAGAAAATGGAAGAAAACAGATTTGTCTTTTTAAAGTGGAGTTTAATAGCATCAGGGAACTGGATAATATGGATTGTCAGATTCAGTACAGGAAGAGGGCTGCAGGAGATGTAGGTCCAATCTATTTTAAGAAACAAAGGCATGCAAATGTAGAGTGAGACCCTTGGAGTTCTCCACTGACTCCAATATCCAGAGAAACTGAACAAGAAGTACTTGTACAATGAATAATGAGGAATAGAGAGAACAAATGGGAAACACTCAAAAGAAGCTACATCAGAAGCAAGGGAAGAAAAATTAAATAGAGAGCATTGCACGTCTAAGGCAAACATAGTTTAAAAAAGGTTGGAAAAAAAGAAAGAAAATATTGAAATGTAAGCAATGTAATAACATCGATGCTGTACATACCATCCTGGGCAGGGAAGCACGGGAGAAGGAGGAGAAAGAGGGATGCATTTGGGAGATACGACATCCACAGCATTTTCAAAGGTATTTTTAGTTGCTCCCTCAATCTGACCTGAGGGAATTCCCTCCTGAGGGAAGAGCTGTAAGCCCCAGGTTGGGCAGATGCCTGCCAGTCACTGGAGCTGTCTACTGAAAGGAGTCAGCAGAGTTTTGCTTTTGCCTTGGTATCACAGTGACTGTGAAAAAGGGGGAAGAGTCATTTCTCTGGGAGGGGCATGTTTGGCTTCTTCACACTTAAACCACCCCTGATTTCCTGCTGTGAACAAACCACAGCCCCCAGAGGAAGGTTGTCAATGGTGAGCACTTACCTCCCTCTGAGGAGAACTGAGAAAAGGGAGGCTCAAATTTGCTCTTCCCAGTGCCAAAGTCAGGCAGTTGCTCCCCAGTTGTGGCCTCCCTGGAAATGCAGGGGCTTGGTAGGATCAGTTCACTTTGTCAAGACTTCCACAGGCTTAGATTGGTGGCTGGATAAAATCCCACCTGGATAAAAAAAACCCACCTGGATAAAAGCTGGGATTCAGAACAGGAGCACAGCCTGTGTGCACTGCATTCCCAGAGGAGATCAGACCTGTCACCCACATTTTTACAGCCTTCTGGGAGTTTCTAAAATCTTCTGATTTTTCTGAGGTTCTTTTTGTATGTTTATATGTTGAAGTGGAGTCCTTTCAAGGACTCTGTAGGAAAACAATCCATGCTTACATTCCTTTCTCAAGAAAAGACATTTGATAGACTTTTGTCCTCACCAGTGTGGATGGAGAGGTGGTAACTTCTCCATCCAATCCAGGGGTAATCCCTGGAAAACTATAAAACCCAAGCTGTAAATAAACTTGCTCTTTTTTCCTACCTTTGAGCTCACTGAGTTCTGTGCCTTCATTTCTGTGTCGTATCATGACACAGACCCATCTCAGCACCACTGCACCTTCAGAGGAAAATTACACCCTGCTACAGGATCATTGCTCCAACAGAACCACATCTGTCACTGCAGGGAATTGATTGCATTGCTACCAGCACTCTGACCAACAGGGTCAGGTTTTATTCTGACTCTGTCAGTGTTTTCTTTTTGTCTGTTTGGTTTTTTTTGTACTACTACATTTTTATTTTTAATATTCCCAGTGAAGAACTGTTATTCCTATTCCCACAGCTTTGCCTGAGAGCCCCTTAATTTCAAAATTATAATGTGGGGGGAGAGGGTTTACATCTTCAAGGGAGGCTCCTGCCTTCCTTTTAGCAGACACCTCTTTCCAAACCAAGACACCTCTGGAGGGCAGGGAAATTCTCACTCTGGATGCTTTTGTGTCTCCCCAAGGGGTGAAGGGTTGAGCCTTGAGCACTGGGGGATCAGCCCAGGACCCATCATTGTTTGGGGACCCACCAAGAGCAGCAAACAAGAGAGATCCCAGCTCAGAGAGGCCCCATTCAGAGGAAGGTCACTGGTCCAGGAGAGCTCCAAGGGGCTGGTTTTTCACTGCTGTTTAAAGGGTCACAAGAGAGGGGCTTCAGTCTCAGCAGCATTTCATCCTGGCCATGCTTTGGACTGGCACACCTTCTTTGGAAGTGTGAGAACAGGGATGTTGTGCCTCTCAGGCAAGAAAAATCATTTCCAAGGATGCTCCTAAAGAAACCAGGAGCTCGTAGGACAGTGCCTGGGAGCAGACAATGTTTCTGATAAACTCCAGAGGAGCAGAGCCAGGGGCTGCTCGTCAAGGCTGAGGCCAAATGAGCATTTCTGAGATCAAAGCTCAGCCTGGAAAAGGGAGGAGGCAGCACCACACAGTGAATAGCCAGTGTTTAAGATGAAATTTTATTGTGATTATTATAAAACCTCAGATGAAAAATCAGCTATGAAATTATGGCTTATAAAATAGGATGATCTTTTAGGTCCATTCCAACACAAACCATTCCATGATCCTATGATTAAAAATATTTGCATCTATGTATATATTCAATAGCAAAATGCACTTGCTGTAGATTTTTAAATGCACTGTAGATTTTTAAAGCAGCTTCTCACTGCTTTTCCTGAGATGTGGCACCTTTGGTGTGCACAGCAGAACACAGCTCTAAAGGGCAAAGTGGAACAGTTGGTAGGGATGTCCTCAAATATCACAATCTGTATAATCACCCATAAGAAGAAGAGATGTGAAGGAAAGAGTGTTTGAGTGAGACATAAAGATCAGTCTGGGACTTTTTTTCCTGAATGATCTCCCTGAGGTGCCCATAGGACTTTTCCTCTCAAAACATGTCCAGCTCTCTGGCCCCAACTGCTGTTACAGAGTAGAAATTAAATCTGCACATCATTACACACCTCAATTTAATACAGTGCAATTTCCAAAGCAAACCTTCCTCACTCCTTTTACACAGCTCTATCCTGTCAAAAACTTCCAGCAGTTTGGTTGAGGAGGAAAAATGGAATTGCAATAGTGATAAGATGCTACATATAGAGGAAAAGTCTTTTTCCATCTATTTCTTAGTTCATCCACAACCTGGCCTTTTTACAGGCAACCTTAGTTTTGATTTATTGAGTAAACATAACATTCCTCATGATAAAACACAGCTGACAAATGCATCAACACCACAAACTCAGTAAATACCCAGAAGCCTTGGAATACCTGGATTGTCAACCCTTCAGGAATGTTTGACTGAATTCCACCACATTAAAATTGAAAATTTGCATCAAATCAGCTGAAGACTGAGTTAAAAGTGTGAGTGTAAAGCCCTGACTGGGGAAAAAATTCTCTCCAATCCACAAAATCATTGGTCTCCTTTGACAAACAAAAAGAAAATTTAAGCACAGAGGCCATTCTACCTTTTTAAAAATTAATTCTTAAAATTATCAGGATCTTTTAGATTAATAACTATTCCTTTTAGATTTAACTGTAGCAAAGTTCAAGTGGGACACAATATCCTACACCCTTTGGGGTTTCCTGCTGGAAGCTTCAGCTACAGGTTTATGGAGAACTAAACCAAGGAAAAATGACCCAGCAAATATTCACATTGCTTCAGGAATTTGCTGTTCCACTTGTGCTGCCACTGATTTTCACTCAACAGTCCTGATACTAAATTAGATCCAATGCAAAAGTTGAGGATTTATTCAAATCAAGGGGGAATGGGGAATGATTTAAAGATAACAAGTACCCAATGGGATTTCTGAGGGGCTGTATTCATCATTGTCTAAATTTAGCTAATTTGTCAGGAAGATTGATAGCAGAGTTCTGTTCAGCCTCAGGGGAGGCCAAAGTCTCTGTGACCCAAATCATTCCTGAGGGATCTGGACACAACCTCCCACCCATCCCTGCACAGGAGCAAACACACAGACATGTCCTCAGCCTGCAGGTGGGGGAAAACCCAAATATCTCTTCCAAAAATCAAACTCTTCCAGCTGCACCAACCAGCCAGCTGTGCAAAAGGATTTGGTAAACCCAGAGACGACCTGAGAATAATAAAAAAATACACACCTGGGTGGTGCTGCGGTATTACCAAGTGAAAGCAAGCAATGCAGAGGGTGTGGGGAGCATTTCAGAGCAGTTCAACACTTCCTGTCACAGACTTCAGCTGGTTCCAGGATGTGCTGCTGAGTCAGCCACACACCCTGGGCTGCCTGCTGCTGTCTGCAGCCAAGCACCAGGAGAGGATGGGAGCTCCTGGTGCTGCTCACAAAGGCCTGGAGCTGGACAAGAGCTGCACTGCTCTGGGGAGGTGTGGATAGCTGAAGTTAGTGAAAACAGGGCTATTTGTGAGTACAAGAGCAGGGGTTCTCATGGAAAATCAGTCTGTGTTCAGGTGGCTGCTGTATGTCATGGGAGAGGAGGAAGATGCTGATGGTGGAGAGGTTTTCTCCCTTGTAGATAGTAATCAAAGATGTACGAGGTTTTCTCTGTCAGGAACATGTCTGTCTTGCTTAAAAGCTGCAGAATTGGAAAAAAAAATAAATATGGCCACCAAAGAAATTGGTAGAGTCCAGTTAGAATTATAAACAAAATGCCTGTATTTGTGAAGCCCTCCAGGCACCTCCCCTCTCCCATCTGCTCCTGGGCCAGCAGCAGCTTCAGAGCCATGAAAGTGGGTTCAAGGCTCTGCTGTGACCCTGCCCTGGTGCTGTGACCCATCAGCCTCTGCCTTAGAGGGGCTCTAGGACAGACCTGAGACATCCCTGCTCCTGGGCCCCCAGGGCAGGACCCCAGGGCAGTCATTACTGGTAAATTTTTACCCCTCACACCAATACATCCATTCATCTATTGATGTAACAACAGTGAGACTGGTTTAGTGCTGCCTTTGCTGAGCTTTGCAAGCCCTTGTGCAACTCCTCCTGAAACAAATTCAGACTTGGAAACTCAATCCTTGACTCTCAGAAACAACCAGCATCAGTTTCCAGGGATGGACTAGCTGAGTAACTTAGGGGAGTCTCAGCCTCAGGCATACACAAGGTGACAAAACCACTGGAGCCAAGTGGGCACAGGATGGAGGGGGAAAGCTGCATGGCAGGTTCAAGAAGTGTCTGCAGAAGTCTCCACAGAGCCCATCCCTCCTCTCCCCATGCATCTTGCAAAAAAAAAACCAAAACATACTTCCCTCTTGGATGCATTTAGGGAAATATTAATTCTTAAATTACAGCTGGCTCTGTGGTGGGCAGGGCTGAGAGAGGGAACCACTCTCCTGAACACCCTGTCAGCCCATCAGTGTCCTGGCTGGGACACATCCCTGCCAGGGAACTGCACAGCAATGCTGCAGTCTGGGGCTGCTCCAAGGAACAGGATCCCATGGAGGGAAGGCTGAGCCCTGTGATTCCTTGGCCCTGACTGTGCTTCCCCCTCATTTCAGGAGGAAGCAGCGAGGAAATTCCTTCTGTGCTTATTTTTCACAACAAAGCCACCAGATGGGCACTGTCACAGGAGGAGAGATCATTCCAGCTGTCAGCCCAGTGAACATCATCAAGAACTGCATGAACACAATGGAGATGAGATCCAGGAGGAAAACCCTTTATGCTTTTTCCACTTCCATGTGTGCAGCACACAGTTGGTCAGACTTTACCTTGGCGACGCCGCAGCCGTAAGAAGTAATACGTGGTGGCCAATCCTGCACAGACCACAGCAACCACGAATACAGAAAAGATGCCAGACTTTTTGCTGGTGAGAAATTCAGGATTACCTGCAGAGTAGAAGAAAACAGAGCATCCAAGTGAGGCAAGCAGGAGTGCCAAGCTGTGAGCTGCTTCGTAAGTACCACACAGAGGAACTGGCCCCATCTGATAAAGAGAGAAGGAACTGGTGAATGAGAGAACAAAGAGCCTCTGGATCATCATATTTTACAGAAGGTACCTGGCATAATGCTCACTTTATCAACATTCAAAGCAAATTCTTGTCAGCCCACCACAACAGATATCTTTGAACATCAATCTTGTCTGAAATAACCAACAAGATGTGTGAGACCTGTCCTTGATGAAGTGTTCAAATAAGAAAATCCACACTGACTGGTTTTTAAAAATCTTTTTGTCCATGACCTAAGGAAGATGACAGATGTTTCTACCATGGAAGAAATTTGACTATAAAAATGTCACCTTTAGTTGACAAATATCCTCTTAGTCTGGAGCCAAAGTGTCATTTAGCACTTACAGATAAGGTCAATTTTTTGGAACTTGTTGCACGCCCATCATGTACCCCCTTCCCTCAGCATCCCTGTGCCTGTCACTGAATAATTACAGGAACCTGAGCCTGTGGACATCTCTGTCCAGGACTGGACATGTCCATTTGCCAAGGCTCTGAGACTGGATGGCTGCAGCAGGCATGGATTCAAGTTATGGATGTACAGGACATCTCCCCACCCATGTAAAACTCTGTTCACATCAAGCTGTCTGGACAAACCCTTCCCAAAGCAAAAGGCAAACAAACAGGAGCAGAGATTAACCTAGAATTCCCTCAGGAAAACCAACTGGCAGTGTGGTGGGGTTTGGACCTGACTTTTGAGCATAGCACTTCAGGGTAGGGTTGTGTCTCCAGATATCTGTCTCCGCTTCACAGCAAATATTCTTCTCAGTGCTGATGTTGTCTCTTCCATTTTCTGAGAAAGATGAAAGGTAAAAAGAGTTTGATTATAAATATGGATCATTTAGAAAATCTTCAGTGAAAGGCTAAAGATGTCAAAGAGGTTAACAAATTTAGAAAGTAGATCATGCTGCACAATGTGTTGGAGATTGCTATGATTGCTATGAATTAGAGATGTTTCATTCCCTAAGAGACCAAATCCACCATTGCCATGAGATTTCCTTCTTATTAAAGCTGATGAATTGTTCTGGGAATCAAGAATAGAAATATTTGAAGAAGGTAAAGAAAGGTTTTGCATGCAATTAAGAATAACAAGACATCTGTAAAAAGCTTATCATTACCTTTATGCAATAAAAATATATTCAAAAGTTTTGCCTTTTACCCACAGGAACCAGAGAAGAGGAATTAGCAAGTCCAGTAGCTGAGTAAATCTCTAAGACCCTGGAGTGCATCTCCTATCAACCCTGCATCCAACTGTGCCATAATAGAGCTTATTCTTCTTCTAAGAGAATCTGGAAAACTCCCTCCAACCTTCACCTGTACATCCACCCCTTCCCCTCTCCAGGGATACAGGCATCCCTGTCTACAGCAATTTCCAGATTTCACTGAGTGTTTTAATGTCACCAAAGTTTTACACAGTAGTGACTGCATGTAGATATTTTGCAGTGGTGAACATAAATACAGGAGAGAATTGATTTATGGTGGCCAGAATTTAAATACAGAAGGAATTGTTGGGCTAAATGAAGGCCTACAAAGGGGAGAATTCTTTTTCTTTGTTTTCCTCTGTCAGCAAGAAAATTAGAAAGGATGTTCTAACTCCAACAGGAGAGGTGATAAAAGCTGCTCTGAGAACAGGACAGACAGAAATGTCATTGACTTGGATGGAGCTCAATTAAGTCACAGCCCTGCTACCTGAGCCACCATGAAGTTTTGCCCTCATGGAGCCACTTGCACCATGTACTCACAGGTGTTTGAATCCCTGATTTTGCTATTTTTGTGAGGGAGCTGGAAAGATGCTCCTGGGTGTTTATTGAATTGGACAGAAGAGCAGCACAGAGCAGCTCTTGAGGCTGGACCTGGGTCTGGGTGTGTTCTGCCTGAAGCAGGTGGGACTCACACATTGCAACATGGCACAGAATTCCACCATGGGAATTGTTGTTGCCAAAAATACCCTAAAATAAAAACATATCTTTATAAGTCAGAGTAACATGTATTTCTCTGAATCTCTCCTAATGTAGTTTTAAACAGTGTTTGACCTGAAAAAGTGAATTTACTTTTGTGAATTACTTTATGACTTTTTCACAGAAGAAACCAGTTCATTCCAGATTATTCACTCATAAGCCTTGCTGTCTGGCCAAACAGAGAACAGCTCAGTTTCCTACCCAGAAATATGTTTTCCATCAGTTAATAACCTGCATACCTCCAGAATTCAGGATGCCACAGGAGAGTCCTGCTCCCCCAGCTTTCCTCCAGAAGACACCATAAATTCCTTCCAGATAGGAATTTGCTTGCTCAAAGCAAACAGTGATGTGTGTTTCATTGGTCACCAACTCAATTATTACATCTGAAAATGCCTTGTTTTGTGTTTCAGCAATTTTTGTAAAGTTTTCAAAACTCTTTTCCCAAGACTTGCATGTGCTGCTCTTACAATCCTTACAGTGATAGATTGTCACAGTTATGCTGCCAGAGGAAGAGTCTTCTGTCCCTTCAGCAGGGCCAACATTGGACATGGCAATACCTAAATCAGAAAAACAGAGAAATAAAAACATTTCTACCAATTTTCTACCCAGAGGCTAGCATCAGGGGACAGAATGGATCTTGGTGGACAAGCTCAGTCATGGCTTTGGAGATATTGTCTGCCAATGGGCAAATTTAATACAGTATTGGGGCCAGTTCACAGGATAATTTTTGGGGTAGAAACATGATAGAATTCCCCCACTGCTTCCACTGTTTTATTAACTGGGAAGCTGGCAGCTTGGGAAGTGAGCTTGAAGATTTTTCTCTTGCTGAGCTCATCTGTTCTTGTCCTCTTTCCTTCCCAAATTCCTTGGCACAATCCCACCAGGTGTCCCTCCAACACCCTGCCAGATCCCAAGACCACTGAGGTTCAGAGCTGAGCTGCCAGACTGCCCACTCTGGGTGCAGTGTCCCAGTTTTCCTCCCTCAGACTCTCCTGGAAAAAGGCCAATCCTTTGGGAGAGGACTCAGCTCCTCTGACATCAGACAGACCCAAACAGTCCCCCCCCTCCCAGAAGAGGTGACTGTGACAGGTTAAACACATCAACCTTCACCTCTGTAATTTCTCATCTCACCTTGGAGGTTTTGTGGTGCTGGTTTTTAGTGGGCACAGCTGAGCTTTCTCCTAACAGTTCAGAGGTTTGGAGCTATGGAAGTGCAGGGAAAAGCATGGAAGTCAAACACAGAGACTCACTTGGATGGGGAGCAGCAAGAGCCAGGATCAGGAAACCCAAGGGCAGGAGGTGGGGAGAGTCCATGGGGCTGCCCAGGCGGCTCAGCTCCAGCAGGGCTGGAGCTCTCCCAGATCCTCCACAGGCTCAGCAGGCTCCTCACTCACTCTTCTTCCCTGCTGGGAATTAAAGGCAGTGCTTAGCACCCAGTGTCTGTTCTCTTTGTCCAGACAAAAAAAATAACAGCTCAGACCAAATACCTCCAACCCAGCTCAACAAGGCAGAGGATCCCTCACACTGCCCAGGGTTACTGCACCCTACAAGGGCTTTTACAAGAGCCAAACTCACTGCCCTCTCCACCTCTGGCTCAATCACAGCAGTAGGAGACACAAAGCCCTTCTGCAGGGAGAGGGAAATCCCTCCTGAGCCTGTTGGGCAGGAGAATCCATGTCCACATCCCCCAGGAACCTCCAAGCAGTGGCCTTGCACACAGCCCTCAGTAGGAGCAGCAAATAACAGCTTGATTTGCTGTCACTTCCAAAACAGACCAGAAAATTAACTGAGGAGGATGGATTATGCTGAATGAATGTTTCACTCAGACTAAGATGAGATATTTGTTTTTTAATTTAGGAGATCTGCTGGGAAATATCTGTTCAAGTCAAATGAAAAAAACAAACAATAACTTGGTATTTCTTTTGAAAGTGTCCTTGGATTTAGTCAGAAGTTAATTTTCAACCACTTAGATAAATCTGTCACAACTTTGTGCTGTATGTTTTTAGCAAAGTACACATCACATAAGAAAAGAAATTATAGAAAATCCACCTAACTTTCCTCACCAGACTAGCTCTGGAAAACAAGATCCTCAAGACCATTGAGTCCAGCTGCTAACACAGCACTGCCAAATCCACCACTTAGATCATGTCCTTAAGTGCCACCTCTTCTTGTCTTTTAAATGCCTCCAGAGCATTTGTACCTCAGGGCATGTTCACTGCACAGAACAGCTGCAGCACATCTGGCAGAGTTATTTACCCAGAGGTTAAAGTTTGGGTTTTCCACAGTAGTTTTCAGCCTGAGCTCTCTAACTTTTATCCTCATTAATTTGGTCAACCCTTGTGCAGTCTCCTTGCCCCTCTCCTCATCCTGGCCAAAGGATATCTCCCTTCCTCTTCCCTCTGGTGACATTCCCTCCTTCTCCCCCTCTTCTCTTCAGTTTCAACAGCCAAAACACCATCCACCAAATCTCTCTTCCCCTCCACTGATCTGCATTAAAACCTGGAGACTCTCCAGCTGTCTTGGCCAGCTCCTGCTGTCAGTTCTCAATTTACTTCAATAAAGTACTCAAATCTAAAGTGAAACACATTCTTTGGACAGAAAATATTTTTCATCTTTTTTTTTTTATTATTTTTGCCTGCTTCCCTTTCTTTTTCAAAGCAATGCAAATTTTCACTTTTCAGAGCTACTGGAGTTGTCTGCAGAGCTGTAACACAGCAAAGCCAGACCCTAAAAGCAGAACAAGCAGTGAATGAATAAAGAAACAAAAAGGAAGAGCTGGAATTCCTTCAGCAAACGCCAGGCAGTCACACTCAGCTTCCCCCCAGGTCAGACCTGACCCAGAACCAGCCCACCTGAGAAGACCAGCAGGAGAAAGTGGATTTGATAGGAAATCTGCAGAACCCCAATAAGATCCTTTGGTTTTGTTTTCCAAAGGATCTATTTGAGGAAATATTTCTACCTGAAACTCTCAGGCTTTTTCTTCTCCCATAAAAAACACAAGACAATAAATAGCTCCAGCGTTTGCCAAGAGAAGAAGGAAATTCAGTCTCCAATGCAAGAGCATCACTTCCAGCAGGGCAAAGATTCTCTCTCGAGGTTAAAACCTAATGACCTGGAATACTCTGACCCATGTTTTCTCCTACTCCAGCACAAGTTAAACCAGCTCACTGCCTTTCCAGTGTGTGTCCTCAGCCACTCTGCCTTTGGCACACGTTCAGTGGAGGCCCACAAAGCAACCAAAGAAGAGAAAATAAAAGTACTGAAGGAAGTAAGGCAACAAACAGGATAAAACTCAAGGAACTTCAGAAAATCCTACAGATTTTATTTTCTACTCTAAGTTCTTTCCCAGAAAAGGAGGAGTATTTACATAAGATAATTTTGGTATCACTTTCTTTATCACTATTCCCTCGCTGGTCTGCTGTGTACTACTGTCAACAAGCTTTTGCAAGAAAAACAAACAAAACAAAACAAAATTCTGTGAGGGGATAAAGCAGCTCTTTCCTGAGTGAGTGCATGACTGCAGTTTGTATCCACAGCTCCAACAAGTCATTGCAGAGAGAGCAACCAGCACGACAGTGTGGCTGTGTTGGGAAATCTCTGCAAAATATCCTAAGGGTGAAGCTCACTTTGGCTTTCCTTCCCCTGCTCTGAAAAAAGAAATCTCCACAGCAACCACTATAAAACATTGGTAACACTTTTTTACTTCCAGCAGTGCATTAAATAGAATTAAGTATTTCAGTGGTTTGACTTCCTCTGTTTTACAACCACTGATCCTTAGTTACTAAAGCTTTGAGTTTCACTTCTCTTTTGTTTTATTCTGAACCCAGAGCTGCCAGGTTGGGTTGTTCATTAATCATGTTGGATGTGGGGGAATGCACAACCAGCACCAGATTGGGTGGCAGGAAAGGAGGAGAACTGCAGGGATTTCTCCTTCAACCCTTCTGACAAATTCTCCCTTATTTGCAAACACAACAGGATATTAGCAAGATATGCTAAGGAGCGATGAGGAAGAAAAAAACAAAGGTTCATGGACATGGGGAAAATTGTTCAGGAATTCCATGAACAGGAAAATGCTGTTAATACACTTATTCTATTATTTCTGAGGTCACTCCCACTTTTATATAAACACACCAACATGAAGCTGTTGGGTTTCTGCATTCACACAATCAGTGTGAGTTCACACTGAGCTCTCTGGATGTTGCCAGTCTGGGATACAGATGTGGAGGGTTTCTGCATTCACACAATCAGTGTGAGCTCACACTGAGCTCTCTGGATGTTGCCAGTCTGGGATACAGATGTGGAGGGTTTCTGCATTCACACAATCAGTGTGAGCTCACACTGAGCTCTCTGGATGTTGCCAGTCTGGGATACAGATGTGGAGTCCTTTAGTTACAAAGATCTCCAGCACCACTAATACATGTTCCTCCCCAGGGAGAAAATGTGCAGCACACTGAATTTCCCTCCTGCCACAGACACTTCAATGCCTGCTTCTGAATGTCTACTTCAAAACAAGAAAACAAGAATTTGTAAGAGAACAAGGTGAAAGACAGGAGCCTCTAGAGAAGAAGACAGTACCTCAGAAGATGCTTATGTCCAAGGAGGCCTTGATGCCTCTTCCCTTCCATCTCCAAATGCCTGCACAGCCTTTCCAAATCCAAGTTCATTCAGCTCCTCTTCCAGAGTAAATGCAAAAGTCAATGGGATAGACCTGAGACAAAAAGGGACTGCACTGGCTCCTCCTCCCTTCTTTAAACATGACCTAATACCGATAAGGAGAAATATTTTCACTTTCACTTTTGCAATGCATCAGCAATGTCGAAGACAATGCAAAAAAGGCAAGTCCTCTAAGTGCAGGAATGGAGTATCCTGAAAGGACACTTGGGTTATGCTGAGCACTGCAGCATCTGTGCCCTTGTAGTGGAAGGCATGGAGGCTGACCCTTAGGGAAACTCATTTTCAGGGGTTTATTTAGCAGACATCATACAGAAATGATCAGCCTTCAATTTAATCACTGTGCTGAACACCTACACTGCCCCTCCAGGGAATGTGGGTGGCTTGTTTTGCTCTCACAGTCCCACCTCAGAGCAGCTGTGTGTTAGAAAAATGCTCCAAAACTGCCACATTTGTCTACAATTTCACTCTCATGTTTCAGGCTTGGGACATTAAATTGGAGACGTTTCCTTGAAAAGAAACCCAAACCACCACAACGACAAACACAGCCAAAATCAAACAAGCCACCGACAAAACCCACAATAAAATCCCTTGTTTCCCTTATCTTATTCCCTTTCTTCTGGCAGGGACTGCCCTGGCCGGGAAGGAACACCTCCAGAATGAAAATAAGGTTTCTACATCTCTAGAGGACTTAAACACTTGCAAGAATAAACCATGAGTTAATCATTTCCAGGAATGAAGGTGATGTAGCCATTCTTGCTGTAAGCCCCAGGTCTGCAGATTTTTCTTCTCCAATCCCTTGGCTCCCAGCACAGTCTGGCAGTGATTTAAAAGCAGAGTTATGCTCCAAACAAACAAACATTTGTGTGCCACTCCCAGCCAGTCCCCAGTGCCACCCTTTGCTGAATTCACACCCTGAAACAACCCCTGGCAGCAGAATCTCACTGGGTGCCCAGGCTTGGGCTGAGCTGCTCAGCCAGGACCGTCCTCACGTGTTGGAACATGTGATGGGAATTAGGAGCTGGTGTTCTGGAATACAGCAGAAAAAAAAAAAAAAACAAAAAAAACCCCAAAAAAACAAAAACAAACAAAAAAAAATGCAGTTTGGGGTCTTAAGGGCTTCCAGAAGATTGCTTGGTTCGAGGAATTGTTAACAGGACTGAACCCTTCACTCAAACCCAGACAACCTAAATAGCAGCTGCTCTAGTGAAAGCTGGCAGCACTGAAGATACCAATATTCTGGGAATATGACACAACATTTTTTTTCTTTTGTCCTGTTTCATTTTCTGCAGAAAGGGTTAGTCTCTGAGAACAGGATTTGGTAATACCAAGCAACTCAAAAGTTGTTTCAAATTCATCTCTTCCTCAGAGACACAGCATTGAGTTCCCCTGGCCCTGCCATAATATGATTTTCCATTTTCAGTGTTCCCTCTGAGTGATATCAAATCCCTCAAATATTTGCTTTCTGCAAGCACAGGGCAGAAATTCAGAGGTAACATATGCTGCCTAATTTAGAATTACCAGGTCCAGGCAAAGATCTTTTTTCTGTAGCCAAAAAAACTGCTTGGAGAAACTTGAGTTTGTACAGAGTTTGCACTGCATCCTTTGACTATAAACTGTGTTATAAATAGAAAAAAATATTAGTAATTTGTGTCTTCAGTAAGGAGTTTCTCCTTCTTGTTAATTAAATTGTATTTGTAATGCAATAATCCCAGAAACTCCACTCCTGAGCAAGGTTTCGTTGTGACATCCAAGAGAGAGAACCTGCAATATGAACTTTCCCCTATGGCCAAGGACTCTTACACTTTGATCCATCCTGACAGCTCAAAATCCCTTCTGGCTGAACCCAGAATTATCAGCCCAGAAAACCACTGTTAACTTTAACCAGAATTTTATCCAGACTCTCAACATGATAAATGAACCAGAAGGTATGGAAGTCAAATATGAACATAGAAGTACTTGTTTTTCTTAGCTATGTGCATGATTACAAGAAGTGTTTTGGGCTTCTATTCCTTCTTGTTTCAAGCGACTTTAATATCTTATACACCTTATTTCGTGTTCTGGGAAATTGAAAGGATTAAGGCAGCACAGGGATTGTTCCCAAGTCTCAGCATTATCAACCTTTGCCAGTTAAACTGTTGGTCTGTGTGTTTCATTGTTGATTTTGGCTTCCAAATCTCACTTATCTCCAGAACCTCCACTTTCATGTTGGTGAGGAATTCCCCTGCTAATCTGGTACCTTAAGAAAAAAGAGGGTGAGGGTGGAACATAAAAAGGGTAACCCCAATGGTTTATGACAGCCATTGTAGGGTCAATGTTCTTTTATTGCAGAGCCATTCACCAGTCAGGTGCCACAAGAAAAAGCAAAGCTGTTTTCTGGGTTTGGTTAAAAAGTTACCCTACAAATTTGAGCATACACATCCAGCTTTACTCTGAAGAGTGAGAAGAGAGGCTACTGTGAAAAACCACATCTCATATCTTGGTGAATTACTGCAAAAGGAATCAACAGCTACCCCATTCATTCACTGCAGGATGATCCAATCACCTTCCCAACTATTAGGAAGCTTTTCTTAATGACTTTTTAAAAATTTAAGTGGTAGGTGAGTTATTTTGAGGCCTGCCAAGAAGCTGCTCTCCCTACAAGACAAGCTCATGCACTATTTGTGTTTGTGCTATGTTTCATTGTTGACCTGTTTAGAGTTGCAGATATTGGCCAAATCACCCTAAAACAGTAGTCTTGGCTGGGGAAGCAGCAAGCGTGAAATAAAGCACCTCCCTTCCATAGCTGGGTCTCCTTTTAGTGTTGTTGCCAATACCAGAGTTTGGAAAATTACTGTATGGAATGCAACCAAGACTGGCTTGCAAGAAATAAACAGTGGCAGCTCCAGGGTCTGTGGCAATGCTCCAACCCCTCTAGAAAAGCTGAAAATGAGCTTCCTCTAAAAGGCAGGCCATTTCCTAGAACAGTCTTTTCCAAAAGTGCCAAACCCAAACTGTATCTGCTGTTGTTATCCTCTGACCTTGATATACTTTGATCTCTTTTCAGGGGAAACAGCACCCTTTTCCAAGCATTTGTGCACCAAGGGACTGGTTTGGGCTGCTATGGCATTGTTAGTACCCAACAGCATCCCAGAGATCAGAATACACAGAAGCAGAGATCCAAAACCTCTCTGGATTTGCAGAGACACAACCTGAGGTCAGATGACTTGTCAGCTAATAATGCCAAGGTTTTGGGTTTGATCCCAAATGGACGATTCATTTTAGAGCTGGACTTGATGATCTTATAAATGTTCTTCAGTGGTGACATAAATTTGTAAGTTTTAATGGATCATTTCCCTGCTCTTTCCCCTCACCCCTAAAAAAAGCTGTGGTTTCACATCTTACAAGCCCCAGTGGCATATTGGGCTGTACATTAGGCTGTAAAACACCTCCTCAGCTGAAAAACTGGTGCTGCATTAAATTTTTCAACTGCCAGCACTCTGAGTTGTTTATAACAACACAATGACATGCCTTGTCTTGCATTAATTAATCATCTTCAGACCTTAAAAAGTGGGTCCTCTGAGCAGCCTGTAAAAGGAGACACACAGCTTCTTTCAAAATCATCTTAAAGAAATTTGGTATTTCCCTGGCCATCTTGTTTCTGCACTGGAGCCCAAAGCAGCCATCCTGCAGTGCAGTCAGACAGACTCAAGGACAGACACACAGACAGAGGCAGCCTACCACAGGCTCACTGGCTGAGCTCACACACTTTGCTCTGGAGATGGAAATCACAACCCACAGACAAAGGCCAGGGCCAGAACTGACACCAGGGATGGCAGAGAGCTGCTGGTGATGGGGTACCAGGCACCTCTCAGCATCTCTGCCTCCCTCAGGGCCAAGGAGCTCCAGAAAAAACAATGGATTTTCCCTTCCTCTTCCACCAGCCATGTTGTTTTTCTTCTCAGTGTTTGGTTTCTGTTGCAACCTAAGCACAAGTTTATCTTAGAGTTTATGGCTGCAGGGGTGATTTACAGCCTGCGTCACTGCCACATCATCTGATTGTGACAACACAGCTCTCTGCTCGTGCCCAGCACCAGGAGCTGTGTCTTGGCCTCCAACAAACCCTGCCCACTCAATTCTGTGATTTTATTTCCAATCCCAGCCTTATTTCTACTTCCACCAACCTGCTCGCTCTGACAACAGGAAAACTTAATCTCTTTACTTTTTCTTAGAGACTATGAAAGTCAACAGCCTAATTTGAGCACTCCTTGGAAAAGTCACTGCTGAGGAATATTTGCAACCAGCCTCATCCTCCTTCACCTCTTTGTTGTACTCTGAACTGCACAAAGTTTAGTGCAAAGCAAGTGTTGTTTTCTTTGCTTTACCACTGTCCCATGACTGGATGTGGTCCATGCAGTCACACCAAAGCTGAACCCCAGCCAACTAACACAGGAATGATCCAAATACAAGTGTATTGCTGCCACAACTTGCCCCATCTCATAAAAACTGCTAATGTAGTAGTGTCTCACACCAAAACAGCCTGGAGGTAATCTTTCAGTATCTGGAAAAGTTGGGGCTTCACATTTGGGACCATAATTAAAGCACTTCCAGCTCAAAGTGAGTCATAAGCAGCTATCTATGGAAGAAAGAGAAATGAGCAAATAATTTCAGTCTCCAAAACAGAAACCTCTACAATGTGAGACAGGAGGGGGCACAGGGGGAGGCAGCTCTGAATGACTGATACCCCAACTGCAGATTTATTTGTTTTTAGAACCCCATCACCTGGTTTCTGCCACCAGGATATTTCCTAAGTGCTTCAACTTGCTCCTAGGTCAGCATGCCTGACAGGTCCTTCACTGCCTCCTCAGTCTTTCTAGAAGCCAAGCAAGTTGTCCAATCCATGTCTCCACCTATAGGATGCAGATTCTATGGATTTGGACATTCCTGTCTCAAAACTGAAGCAAAGGAATTGCAGAGAATGTTTACTCATGCAGACACAAATAGTTCTGTTATGACCTACCTGACATGTTCCTTGGTATCTCAGGGCAGCTCATATACCTTCTGAGGAATTTAAATCCAGGCGTTGCCCAGAGAACAACAAAATCCAAAAGGCAACAAAAATGGTAGGAGACCTCTTTCCCAGACACATCTGGCAAAATCTAGAGAGCAGACTGCTTGCTGTGGGGAGGGAGGACTGCTCAAATAGCAAATCAGGAAAACCAGCTCAAGACCCCATACAGAGTTTTAACCCTGTTGTTCCTGATATTCAGTCCTAGATTCAATGTAACTGGTGCTCTCTCAGGACTCACACAATTCCTTCCACACTTTCAGTCTTCTCTAGAGGTGTTTTTCTTCCATGAGGCACAGCCAGATGCTGGAGGCTACAGGCCTCTGAATTCTCATTTATTGATGCACCACAGATATTCCTCATGACTGCTAGCATTTTGCAGTTGATGCCCTGTCAGTTGTGCAACACAGAAAAGATCTGTTTCAGAGAGAAACATGACTTCAGGCAGTAAAACCCTGGCAACTCACAGCTTCATTATTCCCCAAGACTGCTTCTCCAGCAGGGACTGAACAAGCTAAATTGGGGGACAAATTAAATCTTTCACATTTTCATTCTCCCTTAAAAATAGACATAGAAATACCGTAGTCTTTACTGGGGTTTCTCCTTCCATGAACATGACAGTAAATTCATTATCCAGATGTGAAGGCACAAGCAGGAAGGGGGTTTTGCCTTAAGGGAACTGAATTGAGGACAGGTGGTCAGTGCATCCCCACCACAGCAGTGAACTCAGAGTCAGCTCTTCCAGACAGAGACACCAGGATTGTGGCACATGTGCCAAAAGTAGCTCAGTGCTACTGCAATTATCATGGAATCCTGGAATCATTTCAGTTGGAAAAGACCTGGATCATGGAGTCCAACCTGTGCCCAATGCCCACCTTGTCAGCCAGCCCAGAGCACTGAATTCCTTGGACACCTCCAAGGATGGGGCTCCACCACCTCCCAAAGCTTGGCAATCCTTCCAGTGATTAAATTCTTCCAGATGTCCAAACCAAATCTCCCCTGGTACAGTTTGAGGCCATTTCTTCTTGTCCTGTCAAAGTGAAACAGAACATCAGGAAGAAAACACAGATCAGAACACCTGGTACAGTTTGAGCAGAATCACGATATGACGCAGAAATGAAGGCACAGAACTCAGTGAGCTCAAAGGCAGGAAAAAAGAGAGAAAGTTTATTTACCACTTAGGTTTTATAGTTTTCCAGGGATTACCCCTGGATTGGATGGAGAAGTTACCACCTCTCCATCCACACTGGTGGAGACAAAAGTCCATCAAATGTGTCTCCTTGAGAAAGGAATGTAAACATAGATTATTTTCCTACCGAGTCCTTGAAAGGACTCTACTTCAACCTATAAACATACAAAAAGAACCTCAGAAAATTAGAAGATTTTAGAAACTCTCAGAAGGCTTTAGAAATGTGGGTGACAGAACAGCTAAAGCCACAGCGTATCCACATCCCATTAGCTCTGAGTTTTTAGAGGATTATGGATGGAATAGAAAGGGGTTAACCAAGAAGAACTGTATTTGAATTTTTCCATCTATAAACACACATGAAAATAATTGCTTAATTAAAAGTACTTGGGAAACATCCAAATCATATGCAGAGTACATTTATTTCAACACGATGCTTCAAATCCAAATCATTGAAACTTGTAACAAGGAACTGCAGCAAAACACTGGCAGGAGACAGTCAGGAGCTACATGAACAGCTCACACCCCACATTTCCTTTAGATTAATTCCCAGAAAAGTTATGAGTTTTTATATCAGACCATGCTCAGTTCTCCTCAGGGTTTATTTACATTGTCTCTTCTATTTGCACAACTCTGACATGCTGCAGACATTCCCAAAAAAGATCTGGTTTTACACCCATGCTCCAAGGAAAGAAAGATCTAGAAAATTGTTTCATAACAAAACATTCTCATCCTTTTCTATGCTAAACATTCCTCTATTTCACCCTATCATACCATCTTTTCTCACCAGTCTGTGACCTACTGCCCCTTGCAAAGGTAACCAAGCTCGTGAGGACCTGGAGGGATGGACAGTGGCACCAAGCACTGCCTCCAGGTCATCAGGAAATCATCCCTTTACAGGTGCTGAGAACCAATCCAGAGGTGAGCACCACAAACTGGAGTTGTGAAGAATTAAACTATTCCCAGGATGAAAAGCACTTGGCCACCAGCCTGCCTCTTGAGAAAGTTACATGTGACTGTAGATGGCCACAGAACTGTTATGCAACATCTCAAACTGGCCATTGCAACAAAGAAATATCACTGTGGGGTGGGGTTTTTTTGGGTTTTGTTTGTTTGTTTGTTTGTTTTTTGTTTTTTGTTTTTTGTTTTTTTTTTGTGAAAGATTTCCATTTTTATTGTAGGGCTGGAGAAGAAAAAAAAAAATCAAGCAGCCAAAAAAACCACAGAACATTCAATGCCTGCTTTTAGGCAAGTAAAAGATCACCTGGGAGAGCTCTGATCCCTGCTGAGGAAGCTGATTGTTGTTCTAGCAAAGAAATAGGAAACCCATGGCATAGATGATATAATAGATGAATAGACAGATTGAGGACATAACCTCAGCCTCAATAGAGCTTGTTGATGCCATTAATGTTAAAATAACAAAAGCAGAGAGAAATCAATCATGTTGACATAAAATAGTGAGAGAATATGATGTGATAAGATCTCTAAAATTGCACGTGAGAACGCAGCTCCCTGAATTTTCAAGGGACACTTTCCTTTTGGTCCATTATGTCAGGGAATTAGGCTGATTTCCCATAAAAGCCTGGACCTTTGACACCTCCCCTACTGGAGCTCTAGGAAAAGAAAGGGTGGTGAAAGTTCCAGGGCTGGATCTGCTCCCAGTGGCCTCCCAGAGCCCATAGATGAGAAGGAGGGAATGACAGAGCCCATAGATAAGAAGGAGAGTGAAAAGTAGAGGTTGATTGTGCAGGGTGAAGCTCCCAGGACAGCTGAGGGAGAAGTCACTGCTGTTCATCCACAGCTGAGTTTCAGATTTCTCTCATATATTTTTATGGTATTCATTTTGTCTCCTCAATCTCCAGTCATTCAACTCACACTTCCATTTCCTTCTATTGTGTTGACTTCTGGGAAGACAAAATCTCTACAGTGGATGTTTATTCTCAGAGTCCAGAATAATCTATAATTACCATCCTGCTGCAGAACCAATATACCCTTCAAAAACTTCTGCTTCCAATATTTTGTTTATTATTTTAAAATTATGTTTATGATCAAGCACAAGCTCTAAGAGAAAAACTCATTAACAACCCTAACAGCACATGCACTGAAGCTTTTTAAGTCTGAAAAGTGACCTTCTAAAAGCAACCCCAAATCTGGGCATCTCTGCCCCAGAATTCCAGCACTAATTCCAGCAGGAAACAATGCTTTTTCTGAGACCAGAGGAACACCAGAAAGTGTCACTGTCACCAGTGTGGAGCAGACACTCTTTCAGGACCAGCACAATGCTTGTGGCTGTCTGCAGCTTTTGGGTGCTCTCACCCCCAGCCAGCTCACACGAATAATTTACTCACCCAGTGTGAGATCCCTATCAGATTTTCCCTGGTGATTGATAACATGAGGAGACAACAGGAAAAGGAAAAGCAAAGCAGGTAAGTCCATCTAGCAAAGAAAAACAGGACACACATTCTGCTGTTTCTATTTTATCACTTATTTTTTTCTTTTCTAGAACAAAATTAAATAAGCAGATGTCTGTTTCCTGCAGAGTAAGATAATACAATTCATAAAAAACAGTATCAACATTCATCAAGAGCCTAGGGTGTCTGTGCAATGCCTGACATTCCCAGAGAGAGTCTGTAAATTGATTGGTTTAGAGAAAGGAAAGGCAAAGCTTGTGTTTTCCTGCCCAGGGAATAAGTGCCCTTCACAACAGTTTTTTTTCCTGCCCAGGGAATAAGTGCCCTCCACAACAGTTTTGTCACAAGTGCTGGTTTGAAAGTAAAACCAGTGAGAGACTCCAAGTCAGAAAATACAATTTAATAGGAGGAATAAAAGTGAAATAAAATAAATGAAAATTATCCAACCTGACACCCTGTTAGTTAGGAGGGTGGTGGTGGCAGTCCAGATGAAGTGCTCTTGTTGAAGCAGTGATCCCACAGAAAGGTCTGGTAGCTCTGCTCCTCCAGGAGTCCAGCAGGCCCAGGGCCCTTTGTGGGGTCCCAGATTATATCCAGGTGGGAATGCTTGGCTCCTCCCCCTGGGTGGAGCATCTCCCAATGGGCTGATCTCATTCTATGGGTCATACAATGGGTCCTTGATTGCCAATTAACAGAGATAACACCCAGAGGGAGTCACCTGTGAGCCATGGGCAAGGCCTTGATGGCCCATGGACAGGAGATAGCCCAGAGGGAGGGGCAAGGGAAAGAAAACACTGCCCCAGCTGGTTCCAACAGCTCCTGAGGGTGGGGATAGAATACAGACTGTGGGCACATCTTACATTGTAACCTAGGACATCACAACAGAAGCTTCTTTAAAGTAAACAGAAGAAGCAACACTTCTGAAGCTGAGAAACAAGTTAGCTGAAGGACTAAAATAAAACCTCCCACCCCTGAGACATCAGAGCTGCTGACCAAGTCCCCAGATGGGACCATTTCTGTTCTTTGTAGAGACAGCCCAGAGCCTAAGAATCATAACCTGCTCATGTCCCAGACCCAAACACCTGATTCAGGCAGAGAAGGAGCAAAGCTGTGGCTCTGGACTTCAACCATCACTAGAAACTCACTTTCAAACCCTTCCACTCCTTTTTTTTCCTCACCCCAAGCCATCAGGGCTGCTCTAGCAGCCCAACCACATCCAGCTCCTTCCCAAAGTCAGGCAGCATCTCCCAAGCCACAAACCATTCATTCCAGCAGCACCAGTATTGCTGTCAGAGAAGCACAGATCATCTTGCTGGAAAACTCAGGGGGTTGTGCCAGGCTGGTTCTCCAACATCCAGATAATGGATTTACAATCTCAGTGTTAAATATTTAAGATGTACACTATACTGGGAAACACACACACAGCAGCCACTTCCACCTCAGATCCATCATCAGCTTGAAGGTGGAAGCAAGGTTTGTAGGTGGTGTTACTACCACATGTAAACAGCATCCTCAAAGCATATTCCTTCTTCTCCACATGTAAACAGCATCCTCAAAGCATATTCCTTCTCCTCCACATGTAAACAGCATCCTCAAAGCATATTCCTTCTTCTCCACATGTAAACAGCATCCTCAAAGCATATTCCTTCTCCTCCACATGTAAACAGCATCCTCAATGCATATTCCTTCTCCTCCACGCGTAAACAGCATCCTCAAAGCATATTCCTTCCCCAGAGCAGCCAGCCATCAGCCTGCTCCATGTAGCAGCCCAGCATCTGCTCCAAAGCCGCTGACAGATGTGTTTGTAGGCTGCTGTTGGAGGCAGGATTGCCTTAGGAAGGGCCCTAAGCTCTTCTTGAAGCTTCCTTCCTGTTCTCCTTGTGGTTGGCCTGAAAAAACAGTAATGCTTAAAAAAACCCCAAAACATTAAATTGTTCTGGTGAAAATATTCAGGAGAATAAAGCTCTCCAGCATAAGAGCTTTACAGAAGTCATTCTGTTCTCACTGCAGAGCATGGTGGACAAGGCTCAACTTTAAAGTACCATTAAAATGAAAAATGTTTTTGCAGGCAAACAGAGGGGAATGACAAGAGTCACTGATCAGGCCACTGCCCAAACAGGGCACCAAAGCACAGATCCCAACAGAAAGACATGGGACAGGGCACTGAGAAAACCCAATAATATCAAGAAAGTATTTGTTAAGGTTTTTTCTAATTATATATATTGATAGATCAATAGAAATAGATAGATAGATAGATAGATAGATAGATAGATAGATATAGACATGCAGCTATGATTCAATTATTTGAGCTGATGGAAATCCCTAGCAGCTCAACTCCAACACAGCTGACCTCCAGAGCAGGCAATATGCTCAGGGCAGGGATTGTTCTCCTTTTCCTTTACACCTAGAGCAGCAGCTTTCCTGGGCAAGCACAGGAGAGGAAAAACCACATGAGCTGTCAGCTACTGATTTGAGTTTGTCCCAGTGACTGGGATAGAAGCAGCCCTTGGCTGGCCTGGCACTCCTGCCAACCCTACAGAGCAGGACTGGGATTTTGCATGCTCTCCTGGAGCAGCCTGGGATAAAAAGCTCCTGTGCCAGTCCCAGCACCAGCCACTTGATGGCCATCCTGCTCTGCAGGAGAGGGACACCGGGGACAGAGCAGGGCCCGGGGCTGGGGACCTGCCAGGAGGGAGCCCTGAGCTGAGCAGCCGGGAGCAGAGGGGTCCCTGACACCCCCAAGCAGCTGCCCCTCACCTGGTTGCTAGGAACCAGGGGTTTCAGTTCAATTAAAATATCACTGGCAAGGGGATGAGCTAAAGTCAGATTTTATATTAAGCGACAAAATTGACAACTCTACTATTTCCAGGACAGCTGAGGCACACCAAGGGAAAACAATCAACAAGAGGATACAGAGGTGGTGAAGGCCTGGAAAGTTAGAGACTCCCCATCCAAGGAAAAGAGGATTAAAGGATGAAAAGATGTGTTGCAAAGTAGCATAAAGAGTGAGAAATCAATAACCAGTAGAGGATAGAATACTAATTAATTAAGCAAATGATGTGACTTAGAACCAATGAACACAAATTTATTTGCTAAAAATTAATAAATAAGTGGAAAAGTTCTGCATTAGCATCAATGTGGAGGCCAGAATTTGTCAGCCACCCTTGCTGGCCAAAAACAAAGCAATGCCTTACTCTCTAACACTCAAAAACAGTGTTAGAGGGAGCCTTTATCCCGACGATTTCAGAAATTTTTGGTAACAGCAACCCTGGTGAAAAGACCCCGAACCCCGCAGCCTGCACAAATTCTGCCCCTCTAAACAAAAGCAGGGCAGGGCATGCTGGTTCCCCCCCAGGTGCCCTGGCTGCCCATTCCTTCTCCCTCTGCAAACCCTGGTGCTGTTATTCCCAATGCCTGGGGATGGCATCCCCTCCTCATTGTTCGGGATGTGTGGTGGGGAGCCCGAGGCTTTCCCTGGAGTGTGGAGGAAGCTTGTTTGGGTGGAAAAGAAAGAGATGCCACGTTCAAGACAGAGTGCTTCACTTATTTCCAACTTCAAGCCCCTTCCCACCCCCTCGAGAGCTCTGGGGTCCGCTCAGGGCTGAGCATTCCCTCATGATTCCATATCCAGTGGGGCTGCCAGAGCCCCTTTGGGGTCCCACAGCTGCTCTCCAGGACTTAGTGGGACTTTTTGCAATACGTGGAATGGAATTTGGAGTCTGTCAAGGACACTGTGGGGTTCTGCAGAGACAATTCAAGGTCCACGGGAACATTTTGGGCTAGCAGGGATGCAATCTGAGACCCTCTGCACAAAATCTGGAGCCCTGTGCCTGCAGTTTGGGACCAATTGGGGCATTTTGGGATGGCAGGGGTGTGAGGAGGAAGCATTCCACTGCCTGTGGGACAGGCCAAGAGGGACACGGCCTGCTCAGCACACTCAGGGCACTTCACCTCTGAAGGATACCACGGGCTGGGTCTGTTTCTCCACCTTTATTAGCACACAGAGAGCTGCAGCCCTGCTGAGCTCACCTGCACCAGCAGCACAGCATTTTTTGGATGACCGAGGATCTCCGCCGTTCCCTTGGAGCTCTCAGGATCAGCCCCGTGTGGGCTGCCAGGGAACTGACTGAGATATCCGTGTCTTTCTCCAGGGGCTGAAGGGCTGTGACCAACAGAAACAGAGCCAAGGTGGAGCCACGTGTGTGCAGAGCCCCTCCAGGTATCCCACAGACCACTCACCACTGAGGATATGAGCCTGAGTCTCCAGGTCCTGGTCCCTCAGGTGCCTCGTGGCAATCCCTGGGCACAGAGCTCCATCATTCCCTGCTCCCAGAGTGCTCCCAGCAGGGTGACCCCCAGCCCTGCCACCCTCCCACTGCACAGGGCTGACCCAGGGGCCACCAGCAGCCATGGGGACAGGGACTGAACAAGGAGGCCACCAAGCCCAGCCTGTGGCAGGGGGCAGAGGGAGGCTGAGGCTGTGCATGGGGTGGTTGGGGTAGCCACAGGGTTGCTGCCAGTGCAGGGATGTGGTCCCCAAAAGGGGCCAGGGGCTGGGACTCACCGATGAACCTGACGGCCGCCAGGCGCACGGAGGACTGAGAGTTGTTCAGGTAGGGCAGGCTCTGTTGCATGTACTCTTCAGGGCTGCTCCCCCTCTTCATCAACTGCAGGGAGCTCCAGGATTGTCACAGAGACCCCCCTCTGTCCCTCCTGTCAGCAGCCCTCATTGCTGAGCCCTCCCTCCTGCTGGATACAGCAAGGGGAGCAGGGCCTGGAGAGGACCCTCTGGGGCTCTGCTCTCCAGGACAGGAACAAGGTCCTCCAGGTCCTGCCCAACCTGCCAGCAGCACTCAGAGCAGCCTCTGCTCCCCTGGGTTCTCATGGGGACAGACACAGGGCAGGGACAGCCCTCACCCAGCCAGAGCCCTGTGGCTTCTCCTTACCAAGCATTCTCCAAGCTCCCACATCCTCTCTCTCTGCAGCAGGTGCTTGAGCTGCTTCCATTTGAGAAGCTCTGCAGCAGCAAAAAGGGCTTCCCTGGAAGCCTGCAGAACAGCATTAGCTCAGAGGTGCCACCAGGGTCTGGGGAAACAGACCTCTTGGCTTTATTCCTGCAGTGATCCCACCCTTAGGAAGCTTGTCCTAGCCTGAATGTCTTGGAGCCTCTTGGGGACTGACTGAGGTTTGAAGCCCTGGCCCCAACACTTGTGGGGAAGCTGAGAACCCTCTGGGCTTCTGGAGAGCACATGTTCAGGCCTTGGACACTGCACCAGTAACCACAAACTGCTGCTGAGCCAGACTGGAGCAGGCAGGGCAGGTGTTAAAAATAGCTGAGCCACCTTATCCACCCACCCCTGCTCGTGCTGCTTCCCCAAGGACCCTTCCCTGGGGCTGCACTGGGGGAGCCCTGCCCAACAGCAGCAGCCCTTGCCCCAGGGGCCACAAGCCCTGGGAGGTGTCAGTCCCCAATATCAGTGCTCAGCCTTCAAATCCACACCTTGGCCACGCCGGGGCACCGGTCATTCACACGGAAGAGCAGCGGGATCAGTGCACTCTGCACCTCCTTCCTCATCTTCTTCTCATCCCTCGTCACCACAGAGCTCAGCAGGTCCCTGAGGAGACACAGGGAGAGCTCTCGCAGCTGGATGCAGTCCTGCTGGGAAGGAGGAAAGGAGAGCTTTGGAAACTCCATGCTCCAGGCTGAGATTGCAGAGCAGGAACAAGCAGCATTGGGCTGCAAAGCCCAGAATCCATTCCTGGAGGGCTGAGCCTGCCCTGAGCGCTGCTGTCAGGGCAGGGCTGAGGGGCAGTGCCTGTCTGTGGGGCTCAGGCTCCCACATCAGCCTCACCGAGTCACACAGGGGCACGATCTTCCCCAGCAGTGCCACAGCGATGGAGCTGCTCTTTGACTTTTTCAGCCAACTCAGGAGATTTTGTAAGATCACAACAATCTTCAGCTTTTCATCTTCACTGCCAACTTCCAGTATCATTATAATGCTTGGCAGGAAGGCTTCAATTTGTTTTGCCTTTACAAAGAAGAGAGTTTCCATTTTCTGACAAGGTCAAGTCTGGACACCTCCCAGGGCAGCCACCCCAAGGCTCCACCATGGCAGGGAGGGTTTTTGGGGAAGTCACCCCACATCCTGACCCCAGTCTAAAGCAAGCCACTGCCTTGCACTCAGCCCCAGGCCCTGGCTGCCCCAATACCACCCTGCTCACCATCTCAGCTCTCTCTGACAGCCTAACAAGGACTTCCAGCATCAGGAAGGCCGTCACCACATCGGGATGCCCCTGATCCCTCCAGATGCTGGGCTCGTCACCAAACTTCTCCCAGTCAATGTCCTCCAAGGGTGGCTGGGGGGAAAAAACACAGCCAGGAGGTGCTGGCAGAGGGCTCATGGAAAGGGATCAGGGCCTTTTCCTGGTAACTCACAGCTCTGCGAAGAGTGTGGGTGTCTTCTTTGGGAGGGTTGCACCACTGGGTCAGGAGCAAGCTAGCAAACTCGGTTATGACCTTGTCCAAAATCATAGGTGTGAAGGACAGGGTGTTGCACAGCTCCTGCACAGTGCTGGAAGACAAGGGGCTGCCTCAGCCACAGCACCATGGCCAGGACCAGCCCCACAGAGCAGAGCCTGTGCTGGGGGTCCCCAGGGCACTGCAGGAGGCAGGACAGGGATGAGGGGGAGTTTTTTGCAGGGCTGGGAGCACTGAGCTGGCTCTGGACTGGCTTGGTTGGCTTTGGCTGCTGCGGGCCTGGCCAATGCACCAGAGAGCTGGAAGGGTTTGTGGGATGGAGAGCCTGGCTCCATGGGATGTCCTGCAGCATTCCTTGGATCTGGCAGCCACAGAGCCTCGGAGTCCCTCTCCCCACATGGAGCAAGACCTTCAGATGGTCATGGCCAGTACCTGTCTCCTTGAAAAGCTGCCTCACACAGGCCAATGACCACTGCTGAGGGGTAATTGTTGGTCATCAGGAGAAGCACTGACTCCACTTTCTTACAGCCTGGCTCTGTGGTGGTGCATGGCAGGTTGTCAAGAATGGACCTCACTACCTTGGGCACCTGGAGATGATACAGGTGAGGGTGGTGCTGCCACTGAAATGCAGCCACATCCTCAGCTTCCCTTCCCATTCCTCTCTGCTGCCTTTAGGTGGCTTCAGGTGCCCAAGTCACCTGAATTTGTGAGGAAGGGATAGAGGAACAAGGCCTGACAGGGCTGAAGATCAGGGCAATACAGCCCCAGGGCACTTACATCTGTCAGCCAGAAGTCTGGGTCATCTATGACTGCATCCAGCATGCTGCTGGGCACCTCCTTGTCAAGGATTCTGTCATCTCTCATCACCTTAATGGCCTCAAGGATGACATCTGTCCTCTCACTGGAGTGGAGGTATTTTCCAAAGGCCTACAGCAGGAAGGAAGGAACAAAGACATGCCCTGATGGTGCTGCTTGGCTGGGCAGAGGTTCCTGGCAGTGCTGGCAGCAGATCCCACAGGAAAGCTGGCAGCAGTGCCTGCAGTCCCTGTGTTGGAGAGGGTGAGGAGAGAGAGTCCCTCCACTTTGGGGAGGAGGGCTCATGGGCATGGGGTGCTGGTGCTACAGAGAACCAGGGGCTTGCTGAGGGCCAGGAGAGCTGGAGCTCCTGCTGGGACTGGGGCTGCTGCCAGGACACCAGAGTGCAGCCCATATTGTCCCTGCTCAGGGATGGCAGGAACCTTCTTGCCAGGGCAGTGAAGCCCCACCAGCCCCACTGATTCTGGGTCCCTTTGCTCACACAATTGCCCTGCTGATGCCACAGACAAAGAGTCCCAGCAAGGAGGGGGAGCATTACCTGGGTACAGTCTCTGGTGCTCAGGGAACACAGTGAGGAGGTGGTCACCACTTCCCAAGTGAGTTCATCTGACTCGTCCCTTGGCCTTGACTTGTCTAAACAGCAGAGCAAACACAGGGGAGTCAGTAAGACAGAGCTGCTTTGCCAGCAAGGTCATCACACCACCCTGAGATCCACTTGCAAGATCAGCAAGACAGAATCAGTTGAGATTTCTGGAGGGTGTCAAGAATTTCTTCTTGCTATAGGCAAGAGACAGCAGCCAGGGTGGTTTTTTCTGCTTTTCTCCAACGGGGAAGACTTGGCTTTGGGACCTTGGATTCAGTTGGAGCTTTGGCTGTGGGGGCCACAAGCCAGCAGGGTTCAAGGTCCTGAAAGGGAGGGGGGGAAGGAGAGCAATAACAAACAGATCCTGGACTGAGGTGAGCACTCAGCTTCTGCAGCAAAGTGATGATAGCTGGGATGCTGCAGGAAGCAGCTGGGGAGGGGCAAAGGAGGTCAGGAAGCAGATCTGTCAGCGTGCACAGGGATGAAGGCCACATCTGCTCTTGCTTTTTGACTTACAGAGGAATTCAGCCAGGGAAAAAAGAGCATGGAAAGCCGTGTAGCTTATTTGTTCCTTGGAATATCGGAAAATAATGAGACGCCCCACCAGCCTTCCCATGACTGGGACTGAGATGTCTTCAAGGCTGACAGGCCCAGAATTGTCTCTTCTGAAGCTGACAGAGGCCTGGTTGAGGGAGGCATGAGAGGAAGGGTTAAGAGAAGGAAGTTGGTGCCAAACACTTGTACCCAAGAATGTGCCCAGATTACCTGGTGAATCTGGATTTTTCAGGGCTCTATGGCCCCATCTTTTGGGGCAACCAGCTGGGCAGCAGCCCTGGCATGGGGAGTGGGCAGGGATGGGGGCCTGGGCTGGCTGGAGGATGCCTGGTCCATACCTTCAGGGTGGAATAGTTGGACAGCAAATCTGTCAGGGCACCAATCCTCCCCACAGCCCTCTCCTGCACAACTTTTCTCTCGGATCTGGTGAAGTCCAGCAGCAGCTGGGATGGGAGAAGCCTCTGGTGAGCACCACGAGCCAATACAGCTCTGCCCCTGGGCCAGACTTGTAGCATCCCCCACAGCTTCCTCTGGCCTCACACAAAGCCTGCAGTGGGGTGCCTGTCCCTGGGATCCCTCCCAGGCCTGGACAAAGGAACCAGGACAATCTTTTGGCCAGGCAGGTGGGCCCTGTGCAGCCCCTGTGCTTCAGAAGGGCACAGCCTGATGCCAGCCCCTGGCACCTTCCCCACACCACTCTCAGCCTGCTCAGCACTGGGCTGGGAAAATCCCCCTCTCCAGGGTGAGGAGCAGCCCTGGGACCCCCACTCTGCTTGTGCCACACCTCAAAGATGTCCTGCAGCTCCATGCTGACACTGGAGGCAGGAAAGCTGAGCACCACTGTCCTCAGCATGGTGTCCATGGCTTTCAGGGTCTGCAAACACAACAGAGAGCAGTGCCTGTCATTCTGCTGGACTTTCCCCCATGCTCAGGAGACTGAGCTGAACTCTCAGCACCTGAGGAGGACTTGAACTTCCCAGGAGAGATGCAGGAATGCACAAACTGCTGGGGACACAGCAGCCAGGCCCGTGTTGGAAGGGCACAGGGCCATGAGGGTGGGAAAGCAACACCAAGACCTCAGCCTGCCTCAGATCTCTGGTCATGGGGCAGCACAGGGTGACCAGGGGGCAGCCCAGAGGGACTGGAGGCTCCTGGAGCTCACCCAGCTCTTACCTTGGTGTAGAGGGCAACACCCTGGTATGGCATTTCCTTTTCTGAGGGAAGCAAGAGGACACTTGAGAAACACGCAGAGAGGAGGCTTCTGGTTTTGCCCTCCAGCACATTCTCCACCAAGCTGCAAGGACAGAGGAAGGACACTGGTGCTGGGAGCAGCCCCCAAGGCCTCGTGCAGGTGTCCTCAGAGCTCTGGGGCAGGGGTCCCACCATAACTCATCGATGGTGATCATGGCGAGGTAGCGGATCTGTGAGGACATGCGCTCCCTGGGCTCCTTCTCCAGGAGGTCCTGCAGAACACAGCCAGGATGGGGCCTGGCAGCACCCACTGCCTCCAGACCCACCTGAGCACTGTCCACACAGGGTGCCAGTGCCAGGGGTGCCTGTCCCCATCCCCAGCACAGCAGGAGTGTTCTCATGATGTTCTCTGCCATGATGTTCTCCTCACCATGATGTTCTCTACCACTTCACACGTTTGGCAGAATAAATCCAGGCCCTGGGTCAAGCCATGTTTCAAGGCAGTTTTGCACAGGACGTAGATGCTCTTCAGAAATGTGAACTTGTGGGTGTCCTGGCAGCCAGGGGACAGAGACACAGCAGGGAGTGTGGGAGGATGGACACAACCAGAGGGACTGGAGCACTGGGGGTGCAGAAAGGCAGCTCTGCCCAGCCAGCACCCCTCCACAGCCCAGCAGAGCCCTGGCCAGCAAATGCCAGCACACCAGTGTCCAGCTGGCCACAGTTACCTTGTCAAGGCTGCTGACAAAGGCCACAATGAAATCCACAGCATCCTCTGATATTTTGTATATAGGCAACCAGCTGGCATCTGCCAGAGGGGAGGAACAGGGATGGCTGCAGAGGCTCTGGCCACAGGAGAGAGCCAAGGACACCCACCCTCCACCCAGCCCCATGCCCACACCCCAAAATGGCACAGTCTTTTTCTGTGGCTGGAGGTGATGGGCAGAGGAGCTGCTCTGCCCCTGTTCCCTGGGCTGAGGAACACCTGGGATATGGACAGGAAAGGTCCAGTGTCCCACTGCTTCTCCCTGCCCGTGCCCTGGAGCCTCTCTGCTGTTTCTTTCTCAGGAGAGGCTGTGCTGGCTGGCATCCAGCCCTGAGTTGCTCTGGCATCCAGGTGACATTGTGCCAGGAAAACACCATCCTGGACTCGAGCAGGCTGTGCTGCCCTTCCCAGCCCCACAGGACCCCTCACTCTCACCAAGCTGCAGTGGCTGCATCGTGGTTTTGTCATAGAAGGAGAAGGGCTGTAAAGAAGGGGTGCTCTCCTGGGAAGAGCTGTCCTCCTCCAAGGCCTCCCCAGGAGAGGCAGAGGGTTTCTTCTCCATCCTGTGGGATAGACAATATGGGGGATCCTGGGGTGGGTGTTGGGGTGGTGTCGTGGGAAGCTTTGGCAAAACACTTCAGCCCCACAGGGCTGCCAGGGGTGGTGGGGCAAGACATGGGCTGCACTCGGGCGCTCCTTTTCCCTTGCAGGCTCCTGCCTGTCAGCATCCACTGTGGGCAGCAGCCATGCTGAGCATGGGTGCTGCTGTGGGTGTCACAAAGGGCCCCACTGTGACACAGCACCTGCCTCTAGAAACAGCTCCCAGTGCTTGGTGACATGGGACCTGTCCCCAGCAACGGGTCCCAGTGAGGAAGGAAGGACAAGGCGTCCCCCAGGGTGTCCCCTGGCATAGCCCTGGGCACCTGCTGTTGGGCATCACAGCTGCCCTCAGCCCCCTTGGTAAGACTTTTTTCATGCAAAAGTATTTACATATTGAAAAAAAAAATTGGAGGAGAAAAGCACCTTTTGCTCTCAGCCCTTCTCAATCCCATTGCCTACTCCTGGAGAGGTTTGGATATTTAATACTGATGACCTCAAGTGCATCATCAACTTCTGCTCCATTACAAGGCCAGATTGGGCTGTAGGGCTGATTTACTCTGGGGGAGCTTGGGCAGCAGAACCTGTGGTACCTCTGCATGAGAGCATTAAAATCACAGGCAGTGGTTCAGGGGTCAGAAAAGCCACAGCTCACTTTAGGGTCTCAACCCAGACATGGGGGCGTACAAAATTTTATTGCTACCACTAATGATAACAGCTTTACTAAAACCATAAAAAACAATTACTGTTGGAGCTGGAAAATAATGAAGTAGGTAAATAATTTACAGGAAGGGGGAGAGGGCCTGTTTAAAACTATCAACTGTGACTGCTCTGGAGCAGACTCCAGAGCCTGCAGCATTCTTCAGTTAGGTGCACATTATTTAATTGGTTTCAAGTGATTTTCTGGACTGCTAATCACCATGATGTAATTAAAAACCTGGGCAGCATGCTGAGTGCTATAGCACATTAGAGATGTTAAACTCCTGAGAGTTCCTGTACTAGGGATGGCTGCTCCCCTTGCTGGCAGCTGGGACAGCAGAGCATTTCCAGAGCTCATGGGGGGCATCTCCAGTTTGAGGAGCTGGGCTCAACTGGGAGGATCCTGGTTGGGGGATTCAGACAGGATTTTACTCTGCAAATCTTCTGCAAGGAATGAGGTCATTGTTACCCAAAGAAAAGAATATTCTTTATCAGATCACTTTCAAAAACATAATAACAGAAGAATCACAACTTCAGTCCTTAGCAAGTAAACAGGAGCAAAGATCATGACAACAGCAAACACAAACAATGTAGGCAGAACAATAACTTCACTTCCCAAAACCTGCTCCCATTTTCTGCTAGGTTTTTGTTCAACCATGTCCGATCACAGGGAAAAGACTCTTCCAGCAGACTTCCCCCTGTCTGGCCCTTCCCCACAAGGTCACCTCTCCATGGTCACACATCCTTTCAGTGCCACATCCGAGCTCAAACCTGTCCCTAGGCTTTCATGGCTGTACCCACAGAAAGGGCCATGGACCAGCTCAGTCAGTGCAGGGACACAAATAAAGTGAGGTTTCTAAATAAAGTGGAGCACCTAAAGCTGTCCCAGAGTCCCACAAATCAAAATCACAGCCACTGAAGGGGTGACAGCAGCTGAGACCTGCTCAGCCCATGCCTGGGGTGCCACGGGCAGGTTTTTAATCAGCAGAATGTGTCCTCTGCAGCAAAGCTGTGGTTTTACAAGAACAGGTGAATCTGTGGATTTAACTCATTTTCTTAACCACGTAATATTGGAAAGACTTGTTTCATCCCAAGTTCAGAGGCTGAGGAAAAAGAGAGATTAAGGATGGGACAGCAAATCAGCAAAAAGCACAGATGGCACAATCCAACACCCCTGTGAGGGGCAGGAATACAAAACAAACACTTCAAAGGAGATTAAATTTAATAAGAAAGACATTCAGCTGGAAAAAAAATAGGGTGACATGCTCTGAGGATGGAGTAATGAATCCAAAATGATAACCAGGATAACACATCCTCTCAGGACTGAGCACTTTCACTGATGACCTCACTTCATCAGTTCACCAGGGATTCTGTAAAAGGTAGGAATGCATCTGATGTCTCCTCAAAACTCAGCAAGTGCTCAGGCTGATGACTCAAACGTGAGTCACAGGGCCACAAAACCACCAAAGGATTTTACACACATCCCAACTCAGAGCTGCACAAGCCTTTGTAGAAATACAAAGTTTGTAATGGAGGAGCAGCATTTCAAGCACCCTAAATCTTGAGGACCAAGTGGTCTTCCAGAATGTTTCAGGAATTGCAGTTGATGTATATTGAACACAGACACTTTTATCTTCTATAGCCAAGTGTAGTGTTCCCTCCATGATAAATGTAACTCATCTTTGCATTAAAACTATTTTAATAACTTGCACTCATAATCAGTACAATCACATATCAGGAGTGCTGTACTTCATGGTAGAAGACCCAAATGCCTTGCAATTAATTAGACTTTTCCTTCAGGCCTACAGAAATACTTCAGTAGCTCCCCAAATGTGAAAATTACGTTTACACCATTCTGCTAATGAGAGCTCTTCCTTCACAACATCACTGCTGAATAACTTTCTCCTGGCCCTACACACACTCCTGCCCATGTGCTAATTCACTCTGGAATATTAATACATGACTCAGTGGGGTGTTGAGTCACCAGTGATGCAGGACCTGTCCCCACAGCCCAGCTCATCACAACCCAGCAGCAGGAGCACACAGAAATTCCAGAGCTGCCACACAAGGAGCAGGGACAGATGTGGCACTTCAGGGACATCCCTCCAGCCCTCCCTGTGCTCTTGCAATGCCACAGAAAGCAAAGGGTGGCAGGACCTGGGCCTTGTGCAGGGGAAGGTCTGGTTGCCCTGCAGAGGGCAAGGGAAGGACAGATTTATTTGTGTCTAAGGAAAGACACCCCATTTCCAGTTATCCCCATTATTGCCTCCACATACATTCTCCTCCTTTCTGCTCTCTGCCTTCCAGCTCAGGGCAGTTATGGTTGATAAGAACCTAATGACTCCTGCTGGGACAGGATTCCAGGTGTCTCCATCTCCCTGGGAAGTCACCCACATGCAGCCCAGAGGGAGCATCACCACAGCTGAGATGAGGAAATGACTCAAACCCTGGCAGAGACACAGTTCCTTCCTCCAGGAACCAGCAGATACAGGAATAGCCTCAGACGGCATCATCACACAATCTGGACCTCCCTTCCCTTTCCCTTTGGCAGCTCTTGGGAAGACTGACAGCCCATTTGGCTCACTGCAGCCTCAGCCTTTGTCTCAAAGTTCCTGTCCCTTATTAACGGTGAGAACTGCAGAGAGGGCATCCAAGGTGCTCCTCCTTCCCCCTGGGGATGGGCAGGATGAGCAGCGCTGCTCTGGGGATTCCCCTCAGCTGGGAAAAGCTCCAAGTACACAAAGGGCTCCTGTACAGCCCCAGTGAACAGCCAAGGGCTTTGCCAGGGAGGAGGGATCTAAGCAGCCCTCACCTTTCTGGGAAAAGGAAATGCAAACCTGGAAAGTTTATGCACTGAGCAGCTTGGATTTCTTCTTGCTGGGAAGGTCATCACTCCATTTCTCACGAGATTTTATTAATGGCTGCAACTTTCCTACTGAATCTCACAATTTAAACTCCTATTTGAGCACTCACCCAGCTCCCCAGTGACCCTGCTCCAGCTCTTTGCCAGACAAAGCAGCCACCCCTTCAAACAACACCCCCCAAACCAGAAATCCAGCTCAGTTTCAGTGCTCATGGTCTCAGTGGTGCTCTGTTACCCTCACCCTGCCTCTCTTGCAGTCTCTTCTATCAATTAACCCAGCATCTGGGAGGGAGGGGAAATTTTAAAAGTGAATGATCTTCTTTTTTTCTTTTTTTTTTTTTTTTTTTTATATAGGAAACTTGTTCAGGAGGGTCTGGTTGTTTTTGGTTCTTTTTGGGGGGTTTTTTGTTGTTTTTTTTTTTCCTTGCAGAGGCCAATTTATGTGGCTCTGGCCATGTGGGTCACCCAGAGCTTCTGGGGGGCTGCAGATATGGGAACGGCTATGCCAGGACTGAGGTGTCCATCACCACCCCCGAGTGACCCCTTTCCCAAGGAGATGCGAGTCCCAAATTTCCTCATGGAATTCTTGGCTGCCTCCCAGGCACGTTTTTGATGCTTTTCAAAGGCACAGCTCCCTGCTTTCCCCAATTAGGTGTTAAACTCTCCTCTCTCTGAGCATCAGCTCACGGATAAAGCCTGAACCAGCTCGACCTGGAGCTTTTGCAAAGGCAGTTTAAAGGACCCGAATCCTTTTCAATAAGGCTTACAGAAGGATTAACGGAGCTGGAAGATGAGCACAGACCTCCCGAGTCTCAATTCATTCACAACGCCAGGCTCTTCTCTGCAGCAAGAAAAAATCTTCATAAAAAAGAAAAAGTAAAAATAGTAATACCAAGAGTGCCAGCATCCTGAATGCAGAGCTAATCCAGAAGGATTTAGTTATGGATTACTTTGCCATTGTCAAACTCACTGTCTAACAGCAGTTAAGAAATTTCTGTCAATCAAATTAAACCCATTTTAGCAGATGGAAACAATTAGCAATGTGGCATGGGAAATATTGAATTTGAGGCTTTATTTCACCACTGCACAGAGCCACATAAATTGGCCTCTGCAAGAGAAAAAAACAGTCCCTCCTGAACAAGTTTCCTATATTAAAATAAAAATAAAAGAAGATAATTCACTTTTAAAATTTCCCCTCCCTCCCAGATCCTGGGTTGATAGAAGAGACTGCAAGAGAGGCAGGGTGAGGGTAACAGAGCACCACTGAGACCATGAGCACTGAAACTGAGCTGCAGCAGGGTAGGGCTGCTGGATGGAGTAAACCAAAATTGACAGAGTCATTAAACAAATCCATTCTCTTCATCTCTGGCTATTTAGGGATATCACAGAATCACAGAAGGGTTTGGGTTGGAAGGGATCTTAAAGCTCATCCAGTGTCACCCCCTGCCATGGGCAGGGACAACTTCCACTGTCCCAGGTGGCTCCAAGCCCCTTCCAACCTGGCCTTGGGCACTACCAGGGATGAGGCAGCCAAAATTTCTGTGGATAACCTGTGCCAGGGCCTCCCCACCCTCACAGGGAAGAACTTTTTCCTAATATCCCATCTCTAGATAATGATGGTTGTTATGGCACCCAGAGTTGAGGTAAATAAACCCCAATCACCCAAGAGCTGCCTGCCTGTGACTGAACCTGCATTCACACAGAAGCTCAGTGAGAGATTTCAGAGCAGCAGGTTTAGATCCCAGCAGCTTTGAGTACAAACTGGGGCACCCAAAGCTCCTGCCTGAAGCACAGCACAGCCCATGGCCCAGCAGATGGGGGTGCAGGAGACAGGGACAGCCCTGCCCTTCCTTCACCTGCAGCCCCCAAATCCCCCAGCTGAAGAACCAGCTGCCCCTGCAGCTTCCTACAAAGCTCAGTGAGCAGCAAAGCACTGAAAAAATGCCAAAATAAAGTAAATCCTTCAAAAACTAGGGATCAGTTTTGATCCCTCCTTACAATCCTTGGCTAGTCAAAGTCACAGAGCTTTGGCCAACAATGCAGCATCCCAAGGGTGGCTGTAGCACAAACAGCCCCATGGGGTCTTGGCCTTTATCCCACAAACATTTCCCCAGGTGAGGTGAAGTACCACAGCCTGTTCCCTGGGGTGATGTCCAGGGTGTAAGGCTGGGGGATGGTTCCAGGCTGGCAGCACAGCATCTTTGCCTCTTGATGCTCACAAGCATTAAAAAAAAAAAAAAAGAAAAGCAGCCTGGTTTGTGTTCCTTGAGTTTGCTGACAACCAGTGCATAACTGCATAGAAATAGGGGAATTAATGTCTTGGTGCCTTCAGTCTGCTGCTTCAGATTCAGCATCTTCCAAAGTGAAACTGGCTATAACATGCTGGCAAGGCTTTTTAAAGCAGAGACAGATCTGCCAAAGAAGGAAAAAAAAAATTAAAAAAAAAAAAAATCAGTGTAAATCCTGACCTTGGGAGAGGTGGCAGAGTAAATAAAGAATTGATTATGCCATAATCCTGACTATGAGGTCCACCATTTTAAAGGATGATTCTTTTCACTGCTTCTGCCTCTCATACTTCAGAGGAAACATCTAATGGCAGTATTGAGATGCTAGGCAGGTTTACACTGGAAGGAATGAGGAAATTATACCTGCTCAAGCACTACTACTGCTGGGCATGTGCTGATAACACAGAAAAGCCTGAGGGGGGAGAAAAACACAAACAAAAAAACCTATCCCACCAAACAAACCCCCCACCCTCACATTCCTCTCCCTACCACACAACTCTGCCCTGTTTGATTAAGGTTTTCCAGTTTAGGAAGGGAATTACTCAGTCAAATGTGCCAAGATTCAGAGCCAGGGATGAGCTCTGGATGAGGAGATATCTCCAAACTCTTTTGGAATTCTGCAAAAGGAGCAATCACAGATGTTGCAGCCAGTGGCAGGACTGGGTCTGGCTCTAGGCACTGCTGATCCTGCTGGGATGGCAATTCCAGGGCAGGGAAGTGATCTGGGGTGTGATGGAGGGCAGAGGGTACCAACCCCAGGCTGCTCTCATTTGTGGTTCCTCCCAGCCAGGAGCACTCCCTGATCCAAAACACTCCCAGGATCTGCAGTAGGAAAATGCAGCAACTTCTCCAGAAGTTGCTCACAGAGTGAAGCATCCTAGCCCAGCTGCTGCCTGCAGAGATCAGGATGTCACAGCCCCTGCTCAGCCCAGTGCTGGCCCTTGGAAGCTGCTGCTGAGCCAGGACACAGCACCTGACACACCTGCAAGGACCTGGCAGGCACCTCTGGCCAAGGCAAAGCCCCCTTGGTGGGCAGCCCCCCCCAGCAGGTCTGGTGGGCACTGCTGCAGTGGGAACAACCCCTGCTGTAAATCCATCAGCCTCAGTCACTGGCACAGCTCCCACAGCCTTCCCTGGGCAGTGCTCTGGGGACAGGAATGTCCCAGGGACCCTTAAACTGTCCCCTACTCATGCATTTATCAGCTAACATGGTCTGTCTGGTCATATTTCTGCATACCTTGCCTTCACCTCCCTGCAATGTGTCTCAGCAGCTCCCAGCCCTCCTTCCAGGCTCTGCTCCACAGGCAGGATAAACACAGGGATGCTCCCCTAATCCCCTCAAGGGAGATGGTCATGCTTCAGGTTGCAGGTTCTCACTCTAAAGAGTCAGCTCTTATTCCCAAAATCATTTAAGACACAGCTGCAGCTAAACCCCAAGCATAATATTCAAAAATCTTTCTCTTTTCCATGTAAAAGAGTCATCCCCTATTCAAGAGCTTTCCCAGAAGAGGCAGAACAGAGAATACTTCCAGGTTCTTCACCCTGAGAAGGTTTCAGTGAGCCAGTTCAGGGTTCAGAGATTTCCATTTCTATTCTGATTCTGCAGTCAAGAGAGACAAGGGCTGGCTTTGCAGTAATCTCCTCTCCTGTCTGTGCATCCAAATGAACTGTGAAATTGGAAAGGAGGGAGTCTGAGCATCCTCACCTGTGCCTGGCTCCTGTGCAGCCACCTCAGCAGCAGGAACAGCTGCCACACAGGATGCTCAGCCTCTCCCCAGCTACTCCTTGCTCTGCCAGCCCAAGTGTCATGAGAAACTGGGGAGAAAACCAGAAAAAAAATTAACTAAGGTAAAGCCCATCTTCCTCTTCCCTGCTTATTCCCATTAAAACAACAAACTCAAATCCCAGCAGCTGCTACCAAAGCTGACAGGTCTGCAAGGGATTGTGAGGAAAGATCAGTGCCCTTGCAATGCAGTGTGGCATTTTTGGAGAGGACAAATTTGCCTCATGAGAAACCCCACGAGGTGCTGCTGTTGGACTGATGTGAGTTAGCAATGACTCTGTTTTGGAAGACTGTTGAGAGAGATGATAAATTTTGACTTCTGGACTGCTTGCAGTGAGGCAGAGAGGATGCACATCCCTCAGTGGCACGTCCTGACTGTCCTCTGATTCTGCCACCTGCACTGGCACCCAGGAAAAGCCTTTGGGAAGCTCCCAGAGCTGCTCTCCAGGGCACTGTCAGCAGCTGGCCTGACCTGCAGAACCACAGCCCCCCAGATCTCCTGCCCTCCCAGCTCCTGGGCAAGCAGGGCAACACCTCCAGGAGGGAAAGACAAAATGCTTCACCCTCAGACTGCAAGCACAGATAAAAGTCTTGGCTTTTCAAAGCAGTTGCAGTTTCTAAAACATGGACAGAGACAAGATCTGGGGGAGTTGAGCAATCCAGAAGCTTAAAACTTTTGTCAGACAACAACACTTCATTAATTGCTCTGAGCAACAGCAAAGTCCAACAGCTGTTAATTCCCTGAAGCAGAAAATAATAGTGGAAGAATTTTCAAGTCCCATTTTTTTCCTTCTTTCTCTGCTAGTAGAAGCCTGGAAAGCACAAACTTTTGTCATCTCTCCACATTCCTTTGGATGTGGATCAGTGCAGAGATGTTTTCCTTATAGGAGACAGACAAAACCTCACTTGGTCTGGGTCTCATCTCTGCTTCAAAGAGAAAAGTAGCTGGACAGAGCCCAGCCCAACACAGCAGAGTGGGCACAGAGCCCATCCAGCTGCTAGAAAATAATCACCCAGCAGACAGAGCAAACTAGGGACTCAGAGCACCTGGATTCAGGGAGCTGCTCCCAGAAGTGAGGTCCCCACAGTGCCAGTGTGCTTTGCCAGGTGCTGCCTCCAGGAATGGAACACTGAGCACACTGAGAGCTGGGAAGAGACAATTCCTGATGGGGAAAGGGATCATGCCTGCAGAGCTGAATTCAATACCAGGGCACTGGATTGCTGTCAGTGATGCCACAGCCATTTTCCAGCATCTCAGGTACCATCCATCAGCCAGGCTCCAGGTGCAGGGGGAAGAGGAAAGCTGTGTTTGACAGAAGTTGGATTTGTCTCTCTGCACATTAAAATATGATTAAGGCTATTAGATAAACCTTTTTGTTTTTATGGGTTTATTTCCCTGAGATGAGAAAACCACGAGCCTCACACACAATTCCCAATGGGAAGCACGAGGCAGAAGCTGGTGCTGGGTGAAATTAAAGGGTAAAAGGAAGAGCATTAATTTTCTTGTAGAGGCTGATTTTCTTTAGGTTAGGGAAATGCTTGCACACACTCATCAGTAAAAAACAAGCAGAAAAGAGAATAGAAAACTTTTATGAGGAAAATCATCACTTAGCCCCAAAAATTAACTTAAACCAGGAGTTTAGACACTTGACATTACTTTCAATTCCAAACAAGAATGGAAAGCTGGAATGCTGAGGTGAGCTGGAAAACGAGACATTAGGGAGCCTTGGATGAAAATGTTTGAAATTAAGTATTTCTTTTCAAAAGAATCACAGTATTTTGCTAAATACTAGCACCTTTGGGCTTGAGGTGAAGCAATAGGGAAAAAACCTTTTAAAACTTATTTTCCCAATGAATATTTACCATGGAAAATATTAGTGGAAGCACATTTTTTTAATTACAGAAGTCTCATTTCTCTAACATTACTCATCTGTGATTTTAAGAGGCTTTGGAGAAGGCTGGGATTTTGAAGGAGATGTATGAATTACTGATTAACTCTGCAGGAGAGCTCCGAGCTGTGAAATCTCATGGCTGGAAAGCAGCATTTCAACAGGGCACTTGTGTCATCTTTACATCATCTGTAGGCAGGATTTACAGCAAGAAGACAAGTTGAGATGTGTGGACTGCTCTGCTGAAGGGATTTCAGTGTAACCACAGGAAGGATTTCAGGCTGAGGGAACATCAAGAGCACAGGGAGATGTGAGTTGGTAAATCAATACCACTGGGACAAGGGCTTGTCTTTTGAAGTCAGTCTTACTAGCTAAAATTTATCATTTTTGTGCCTTTTTTTTTTTTTCCTAACTTTACTGGAAAGAGGAGATGCCTGAGTATGCTGCCAGACAGAAGTTGTGTGACACTCTGACAACCAAGTGTCCATATGATTCCCTCCTGGACAATGTGTTACTCCTCATCTATAAATAAGCAAGAGAGCTGTCTGCAAAGAATTATCCTGTGGTTATTCTGTTACTCAGTGCACACAGGGCTGAGACCTGGGCTCATTAACCTGAGCAATGGGAGAACGGGCTGTGGGATGTCAGCACAGCTGTCACTGCCACGGTGTGGCCAAAGGAGAAGTGACAGGAGGATTTGGGCAAATTGTGCTTCCCGCAGCTGGGAGATTGGGCTGGCAACACCAGAATGGAGCAACACCAAGGTGTGGGATGAAAGGACAGCTAATTCATGATTAGGCCAGCTCCTAATTTATGGTGCACAAGCTTTTATTGCCAAGGTATCACATTGTCCAGGCTGTCTGGTTTCCCCTCCATGGGAAGCCTGCCCATCCCAGCAGCTCCAGGGCAGTGTTGGGACACGTCTCTTCAATGTTATTTCATCTCTCCACACAAAGCACACACAGAGCATCCAACCCAACCACTCCTCACCCCAAGGGGCTGCTCCAGGGGGTCCTGTCCTTCCCATATCCCCCCTCGTTTCTGTACATAAATCCCCAGACTCCCCCTGCTCTGTGGAATGGCTGTGATGCCACACCGAGCACACCAGCCAGCCTGGGGACCAGAAGCAGCATAATCACATCAGCACAGGCCTGCACCCAAATGAAGCAGCTGCAGGGATAATTGGCACCACACAGCATTGCTGTGCCTGCCCTGCCTCAGGGACTGGAGCCTGGCACAGCTCAGAGCTCCCTGCTGCTGCTCCTCATGCCCTGCAGCCCTGCCAAGGGCAGAGGTGCATCCCACAGACATTTCTGTCAGAAACAGCACAGAATCTCCCTCCCTTACTGTGGTGATTTTTTTTTTTTTTTT